>PVJS01010798.1:18257-47284 GCA_004027185.1 Glis glis | reverse complement strand
ATTGAACCCAGGGGCATTCTACCTCTGAGCTACACCCCAGCCCTATTTTTATTCTTTATTTTGAAACAGGGTCTCACGAAGTTGCGGAGAGCCTCACTACGTAGCTGAGGCTGGCCACGAACCCGGATCCTCTTGTCTCCGCCTCCCAAGTACTGGGATTACAAGCGTGTGCCACCATGCCTGGCTTACCAAAATTTATCTTTACACCTATTGAGAACTGTAATGAAAGAAGGATGAAATGAAGAGAGGATGCAGGGTTGTAATGTTACTTAATGTTTAAATTTTATTGTAAATGTTTTCCCTAGAAACAGTATAAAAGGAACAGTTTAGCAAACTTTTCCTAATTACTCATACTTGTTAGAATTTTAGTTGAAAAAATGAAAATCAGTTTTCCCTTCAGCTAGTGCTTGTTTGCCTGAATTTTAAATATGAAGTACCTCGGAGGTTACAAATACCTTTATCCAGGTTTTAAATGGCAGTCCTGCCGAGGTGAACAAATCAAAGTAATTTAAATATCAAATAGTAGAGAAATGACTTAGTGAAGTGACAATTTCCAATATCATGGAAAAGTGGAGAGAGCCTTTTAAAAAAGGGAAAAGATATTTAAAAACGAAATGAATGAAAAATTGTGCACTAAAACTGCAACTATAAAATAAAGTATAGCCAGGCGTGGTGGTGCACGCCTGTAATCCCAGTACTTGGGAGGCTGAGACCAGAGGATCCGGGTTCACAGCCAGCCACAGCTACTTAGTAAGGCCTCTGCAACTTAGTGAGACCCTGTTTCAAAATAAAGAATAAAAAAAATAGGGCTGGGGGTGGAGCTCAGAGGTAGAATGTCCCGGGTTCCATCCCCAGTACTGCAAAAAAAAAAGTATTCCTAAACACTTATATAATAATAAGGATATTGTTATATGTTATTCCTGGTGTTAAAATTTGGGTTATAGATTTCAGTTTTTAAAATATTATTACATTAAGCCGGGCATGGTGGCACACGCTAGGCAGTATATTTTCTTCAGGCTCCCTAATGGTACAAAAGTGTTATGAAGTCAGTCAGGAGCTTTCCCAATAATCATTTATTCTTTCAGAACCACATGGTCAAAGAACTGGAGGCCCGTGTCCAGCAGCTGACCGGAGAAGCAGAGAACAGTAATTTACAGAGGCAGAAATTGACTCAAGAAAAATTGGAACTCGAGAGATGTTACCAGATGACATGTAGTGAATTACAAGAAGTGAAGGCAAGGTATTGTCCGAAATCATCAATACAAGTCTCTGTATTGATATTAACTCTATAACTTATCTGCAAAACTTAATCATAGCAAGTGCATTTAATCTCAGGAAGTTTCTAACCTAAATAGTGCTGTTCATTTATTTTTAGACTCTTTTAAACATATGCAGCTTAAAGTTTACAAACGGTCAATAAAAATGTGGACACTTATTTGATATTACTGAAAGAATATGTATTTGTGTTTAGTTTTAAAAAATCTACTTTAGGGATTGGTTCTAAAGGTACTGGAAGTGTTTTTTTTTATCTTATTGCTTTTAGGCGCAACATGTTGCATAAGGAGAAAGATCATCTCGTTCATGATTATGAGCAAAACATGAAACTATTACAAACCAAATATGATGCTGATATAAACCTTCTGAAACAAGAACATGCTCTCTCAGCTTCTAAGGTATTATATTTGCTGGTGGATACATCCACGCAAAGTCATCATCTCCTTTTCTCAGCCTATAGCCATAGACAGCCGTACAGAAACTCGTCATTTGGCATTTGAAAGTAGTCTCTCCTTCACATTATTCTTGAAATAACTGAAACTTTAAGAATTTTTGTTGGAGCCAGGTGTGGTGGCGCATGCTTGTAATCTCAGTACTTGGGAGGCTGAAATTGGAGGATCGCAGGTTCTATGACAGCATCAGCAAGTAGCGAGACTCTCATCAACCCCTGTTTCAAAATAAAAATAAAATCGGGCTGGGGGTGTAGCTCGAAGGTAGAATCCCAGTGCCAAAAAAAAAAGATTTTTTGTTGGTATTCAAAATGTTAAATGTTGAATAGATAGCACAACATAAATATTTAATAAATTCTGCTCTACCTTAACCCTTGTAAGTATCGGTTTTAAAGGAGGAAATCTATAAATTCTGAGAATATGTAGTTGTTTTATTGCATTTTGTAGAGTAACTACATATATATAATTTTTAAATCTTGGTTCTGTTTCAGTTTTATAGTTAAAATTTAAAAATTCTGAGCCGGGCATGATGGCTCACGCTTGTAATCCCAGTACTTGGGAGGCTGAGACAGGAGGATCACAGGTTCGCCACCAGCCTCAGCTACTTAGTGAGGCCTTCACAATTTAGTGAGACCCTGTTTCAAAATAAAGAATAAAAAATAGGACTGGGGGTGTAGCTTGGAGGTAGAATGCCCCTGGGTTCAATCCCCAGTACCGCAAAAAAAAATTAAATTCTGTAAACCTATTCTTTTTATGTCAGTGTTACATTTTCATAACATCAAATACTATACAGAATTTAATTTATATTTTTACTTTTAAAAGATCAATTTTCATACAGCCTTTTAGAAACATTACTTCATTCAGATTTGTAGATAATTTTAATTTTAATTGAACTTTCAGGGTAAGAAAGGTATATTTTTTGAACCAGAATTTATAGGATGGTACAAAAATCAATATTGTGGTTTTTGTTCTTCTTAAAATCCTCCAGGCATCTGGTATGATTGAAGAATTAGAACAGAACATCTGTCAATTAAAACAGCAGTTACAGGAATCAGAACTTCAAAGAAAGCAGCAGCTAAAGGTGAGTCTTGTATTTCTACCCAGAGCAATGGCTCAAACTCACTTTTCCTTTTCTTTATGTTTGTAAATGAGAGTCACTGGAAAAAAAAAAACAGACAGGAGCAACTCAGAAATAACCATTGTGCAGATTGATAGTCATTTCTGATTCTTTTATTACATTTAAAAATTTTTCATTTCATTTTATTACTTTAATTGACAAATATGGACACTGATAACATGTAGAGAATAAAATACAATAATTTTAATGATCTCTTTTTGAGATTACTTTAAAAATAAACCTTATCTAAATATGCTATTTTGGAATAATTTTCCCCTTTTAAATTATCTGCCAATCTTTAGAATCTTTCCTCACCTCCTTTTTTTCTCTTATACTTTGTAGATCTTTCCTTTTCTCTCATGATCAAAAAGTACCAAGGACTAGTGTGTGATTTAACTTCAAATTTATTGTTTCCATATTGACCCAGTGGGACTCTTAATCTCCTGATCATGAGTCAGCTGGTCTCTCACACTGTACAGGAGGCACTTGGAGACATTTCAGTAACGTCTTCAGACAACTCAGGTTTTATGCCCTGTAATATAAAGTTACCTCTTACTAATAGGCAAAACTCTGAAGTAAAGTTTCACATCACATAGATTCATTGATTTCACAATTTTATTGACTTGAATACCAATTTAATATATAATAAAAGTAAACATTTATCATTTACAGGATCAAGAAAATAAATTTCAAAAGGAGAAAAGTCACTTAAAATGCACTTATGAAAAAAAGGTAATACCTTTTGTGGAAAACTGTAAGATATTTATAATTGCAAATGAGATAATTAATGTTGCTGATTTTTTTTTTTTTTGCGGTACCGGGGATTGAACCCAGGGGCGTTCTACCTCCGCGCTACGCCCCCGGCCCTATTTTTTATACTTTATTTTGAAACCGGGTCTCACGAAGTTGCGGAGGGCCTCACTAAGGAGAGAGAGAGAGAGAGACAGAGAGACAGAGAGACAGAGAGACAGGGAGAGAGAGAGCGAAAGAGCTGAGGTTGGCCATGAACCTGGATCATCCGGTCTCTGCCTCTCAAAGTACTGGGATTACAAGCGTGCGCCACCATGCCTGGCATGATTTTTATAATGTAATATATTCTAGCTCTTTTTTTTTTTAGACTGGGGATTGAACCCAGAGGCATTCTACCTTCAAACTATACCCCAGTCCTTTTTATTTTTTATTTTGAAACAGGGCCTCATTAAGTTGCTGAGGTCTTACTAAGTTGCTGACGATAGCCTTGAACCTGTGATTCTCCTGTCTCAGGCTTCCAAGTCCTGGGGTTACAGGCATGTGCCACCATACTCAGCTCATACATTCTAACTCTTAAAGTATAATTTGTTTCTAAGTTAATTTCAGCTAAGCAGTAATCAAATTTTTCTTCTTTATTTATATGTTTATAAAACAGCTTTTTTAGTTCAGTTATGAGTTATATCAACATTAAAGCACTACTTGCATTTTACATTTAATGAAGAATATTATTAACCTCTCATTATAATACTTTGAAATTATATTTTCTTCTTACCAGTTAAAATATATACAATGGGAATTATTTGTATTTTGTTGTAATGTATGTACAATAAGAACTTTGAATATTTAATAAAAGAACATAAAGCAATGAAAGAATTGGCTACTACCTAAAAATTTGATTAATATATAATTGTTTCTGGTCATTTAGAATAGTACATATTTCTGCTGACATACGGTAGTATCCCTGTTATACTGGCATATGTTTGTATCCTTGATATTAGTGTAACTAGTGGGATATTAACAGCTTAGGTAATAAAGTGCAGAGTTCTATAGATTTGTAACTATGACTCTTCAGTTTTGAAATTATTGTTTGCTATAAGACATGAAAGTAAAGGAATGGTTGAAATAGCACAGAGTTTGTTTCTACTTATGTGATTATTTGCTACTCTAACATTTGCCAAATGAATACACTTGTAAAATATGCACATAATGGAAAATGAGAAAAAAAACTAACCCTTCCACTAATTAAAATATATATGAGTTAAACACAGTTTATATCACAAAATTTTTCTCTTTTTTGCAGTACTGAGCATTGAACCCAGGGGCACTCTACCACTGAGCTATATCCCTCACCCATTTTGTTTTTATTTTGAGGTTGCTAAGTCACCCAGTCTGGCTCTGAACTTGCAGTCCTCCTGCCTCAGCCTCAGCCTCCTGAGTAGCTGGAATTACAGACATGTGCCTTCACTTCCAGAGTATATCACAAAATTCTTAAAATATGTTATGATATCACATCTTCTCCATCCATATAGTCAGTTGTTAGAGAGCCATCAAATGCTTTCATTGGGCAAGGTATCATTTTAGATATTAAGACAAAGTTGAGGATGAATTGTGCATAGACTGTGCCCTTCACGAGCTTAATGATAGGAAAAATGCTATTTCTATTAGTTAAAAAATACGTATTTCTACTGACACTCATTGGCCTGCATGTGTGTACTTTAAAATTATTTTCTTATCACTCCAGTTTTAATACAGCTTAATGCACGGTCTTAAATATATTTTATATCTACACAATGATATCTGAACAGGAAGGGAAAATATTGCTTTTATTGAAATGAAGATTTTCAGTTTTTATTGCTGAGCCATGTGGCCTCATAAATATTTTACTTGCTAAAAGAAGAACACACATTATCATAAGTCTTGCTCCCTCCGTGTGAAGCATCTTTTTTTTGAGGTCTGATCTTATTTATTTATTACACTTAAAAATCCTTATTTTCAACTGGACTCAGACTTAGAAGTAGAAGCTCTCGAGGAGGACGACCTGTGTCTCTTGGCAATCTGTTCCTGGCGTTTTTCTTTGGCTTCCTTCATTCTCTTGGCTAAAAGTTTAGTATATTCTGCAGCCTCTTCCTTAGTTTTCTTAGAACGTTGTTTCTTCAGAGCAATGCGCCGGTGTTTGTGTTGCAGGACACGTGGAGTAACAAGACTGAATCTTGGGTGCTTTGGTCCTGGGTTTCTTACCTTCCTTAAGGGCTTTCTGACAGTATATTGGTGGACATCATCATCTTTGGAGAGATTGAAAAGTTTTCGGATTCTGCTGGTTCTTTTGGCCCAAAGCGACGGAGGCACAGTGGTATCCATCAGTCCAGGAATATTTTTCTCTCCTTTTTTTTACAATAACCAAGTTGAGAACGCTCAGATTGGCATCCACAATGCAACCCTGAACAGATTTGCACTCTCTCTCTCTCCAGTTCTCCTTGGTCTATAAAGGGAATGCCCCTTACTCAGTAGTAGGCGAATATGGCCATGGTCAAGACACCCTGCTTCATGGGGAAAGCTTGTTTGTCGTTCCCACCACTGATTCGGACCACATAACCCATCCATTCTTCACCCAGAGCGTCAGCACTGTGGCCGGATGCTTCTCATAAAAAGTATGAAGTTTGTGTTCATCGTCCCTTTCAATGGGTTCTGGCAGCCAGTGGCTGGGAGGGAGATATTTGGCTTCATCTTGGTGCAGCTGATCCCCTACACGGTGCCACGAAAAAGCCGTGTGAACCATCTTGATCCTCTGTGTGTACATTCACGGTTTGGTCTTCGGGCAGACCTCTGGCTTCCCTTTCATTAAAGAGCAGTTTTCTGGAGTCTTTCTCCATTACACTTTGTGGTCAGCCTCTTCCTGAGAGGTGGTATCTGTGCACCCGGGAGACAGACGGGCTGGTGTCAAGGAGAAAGGCGCACACTGCCTAATCATGAAAGAATATATTCTTCTCCTGAACTGCTTCAAGCCCTGCGGAGGACTGTTAGATAGAGAGATAGACCTAGACAGGCAGTCTTTCTCCTGCCATTATCTGCTCTTGGGTTTCTAGTCACTAAGTAAACTAAGATTTCTGCTATCAGCCCCTCTCCCTGATGAATGTACACAAGAAAGCAAACATGAGAGTTCGCTTCATCTTTATCCAGTAACCTTGCAGCCATTGCTGTTCTATTTCACTTCAGGGAGCAGACCTAAATCCTCTTTATCAGGCTCCAGAACTGCAGCTCTTCCCTTTCCCCGAGCTGTCAATTGGCCTAGCTTTTTAATAAAAGTAACTAAAGCATGTTGATTGTAGTCAGTATAAATAAGGCTTGTTTTAAAATTATAAAAAATTTTTAAATAACCATATTTGTTCATATTGCATATGTTCCTAATGTTATTTGTATTGGAAGAAAATGTTGCTCAGCATGTCAGTTTTTTGTTTTACAATTAATTCCATAATCTCTTCCTTTTAAATTGACATCTGTTCTTTCTTCTTTATTAAACCTGCTGTGATCTCAGGCCTTGAAGATTTGATGTCCTGTACCCCCCTCAGGGGGTATCCTTTTTGACTGCTCAAAGAGTTGACATAAATCTCACAGAGCCCCGAACGGTGTAACTCGATAGCTAAATGGGATGTATAGGGCTTTTGTTTGTGAGACAGTGTTACAGGTGTGCACTGTCAGTAACTCTGGGTATAAAGCTTAGTTCTCAGTATCTGTTCGAGGGGAGGAAATGCCATCTGAAGTGATTTCCTCCTGCCACTGCGACAGCCGCAGGACGGGAGCACGCCGTTCTGATTTGTCTTTGAGGGAGAAGAAACGGCAGCCGCCGCTGCCCCTAATTTAGGCACACACGTGTTATCTAATGGTCTTTATTGATCTCTGGTGGCTGTTGCCTGCTCCTAAGATCTTTGAACATCAAACAAATAATACGTAGTAAAACTCAATGTCATTGTTTGATGAAGTATCCTAATCTGTTAAATCAGGAAATGGTTAGACTAAATGATTTTACTAGCAAGGAAACACCTGCCTCCTACAAATAACCGGCACCAGGGAGTAAAGGACGGTGCTGTCTACCCAGAGACGTTCACCAGGCAGAGGCCAGGCATGCGTGTTCTAAAACGCCTGCAGTTATCTGCTCAGAGTCGTTCCGATGTGACTCAACAAATGAGATCCGAATTCTGACAGAGTTTAAAACCACTCCAGTAGTTATTTCAGTGCTTAGCATTTATAGGCAAGTCTTTTAATTGTATTTAGAATCATTTACAGCTTCCATAGCTTTACATATAATATACTGTGTAGTATTTTTCAACTACTACTGACATGGTTTTCTTTAAGAGGATATGTGCCTTTCCTGAAGTTTTAATAAATGAAATTGTATAGCAAAAGGATTTAAAGAAGTCATGCAGCCCAGTCCAGCATCTTTTTCATTTTGGGACACAGAGATTAGAGCAGCTAAGAGATATGGTGGAGTCGTTTAGCTAGTTGGTTTTTGGATCAGCACCAGCTCTGTGCCCTTTACCATGCCATGATGCCTGCCACAGTATATATATATTTCCTGATCTACGCCACAATCCCTTTCTTATTTATACAGGTACTTCTTTCTTGCTTAAATTCTTAGGATGCAAAGGAGTAAAAACTAAAAATAGTAAATCTTCAGTAAATGAGCTTATGGCTACCTAAAGGAATTATTTATAGCAAAATGTTTGAGAGTATGTGTACTTTACTATCTGGTTTGTATATTCATTATTACCACTTGCATTTATTTTTTTATGCAAAACTGGATATGGAACCAGGGGTTCTCTACCACTGTGCTACATTCATAGCCCTTTTTTATTTTTTGAGACAGAGTCTTGCTAAGTTACTGCGTATTGCTAGTCTCAAACCTGCGATCCTTCTGCCTCAGCCTCCTAAATTGGTGGGATTGCAGGCATGTGCCACTGTGCCTGGTTCTCATTATTACCACTTTTAAATGCATTTTTTGGTATTTACAATATATATTTGGGAAGCTGTTAGAAGCAAATCATATCAAGTCTTATTCCCCACTACAATTGAGCAACATAGAACCCAGCTAAAATGAATACATACATACATACATACATACATAAAGGAGAGATTGGGCAATAATGTTATCTCTAAGTAGATGTTCTTTGATTTTCTTTTATGTAAAAACAATTTTTAGCCCAATAGGAATATGAATCTGTAGTCTCTTTTATCAAAATCAATATGCAGTGATTTCTAACTAACCTGGTATTTATCCATCACTCACAGCTATCTGAAATATAGGGCAAAACTAAACACATAATCCAAAAAGGAGGTTACGTATGCAATGTAAATATATTCTATTAAAAAAACAAACCCAGAGCATCATTTATTGACTGTTCTAGTGTGAGCCAGGTATACCGGGCACCAGGGACATAAAAATAAATGAGAAACAGCTTTGAGCTTTAAGGAGCCCCCAGCTCAGAAGTCTGCACATCAGCTCGTGTGTATTTCACTCCGAGGGAAGTCCCTCATGCTCCCACCAGAGAGTCCCTTCTTCCTTTAGAAAAGGTTCTCGTAGTTTTAGAAGCAGTAAATTAGATCAAGGTGCTTGTGTTAGCACACTGACCAGCATCAAGAAGTGGCAGCAGAAAATTTGACAGGGGTTAGTATCGAGTAGTGAGTGGTGAAAAGCACTTGAACAAGAATGCAAAGCGCTTAGCAACTCAGGGGTCGTTTTCTGAGAGGGCAGGCAGTCTGAGGGGACTACACACGTGGCACGTTGTGCCTGTGGGTGTTCATAATGACCTGGAATTACCAAGATAATATTTGTATATAGAGTATTTAATCTGAGAAGCTAATAATAATATATCACATTTCTTGAACATTTTAATATTTTCAATATTATTCTAAGAGCTTTACATGGATAAATTTATTAACTCATCACACTTCTTTGATATACTTACTGTTATTATCCCCATTCTTCAGAGGTGGCAACTGTGACATCGAATGTTAAGTAACTTGTGAAGGAGTAGGGATACAAATCCATGCAATTGATTCCAGACCTTCCACTCATACTCACCATGTCATTTTACATGGATTTTTCTCAAAATTAGTTATTTTTTGAACTTTTCACTTAAAGGGATAAATCTCAATTATGCTTTCTTGTAGAGAGTCTGAGTTCCAGAAAAAAATCTGAGCAGGAAATAGAGGGAAATGACTGGTAGCAAAGCACATTGAGGCACAGCCCCAATTTATGGAATACTATTGACTTGTCAGTAACAGATAGCGGTGACCTGTTGGTTTTCCATGGAATGTATCATTTCATTGTACCGGAGACACAGGCTGTGGCTTGAGGAGGAAAATGCCTCCTCCCTAGAGCAGCATAGCCTCGTAAAGACCCTCCTGGGTATTGTCTTGGGAATTCGATGACAGCAGTATCTCTGAGTAGGAAACCACACCAAGAGACATGATCAGAAGCAAGGTCGTGCATCCAATAAGAATGATAGCATAATACAGAAGACCCAGAGGATGGAGTTTCTTCTGAAAAAGCATTACTCCAGAAGACATATCAGGAAACTCATCGTAGAGTACAAGCACAACAGATAGAATGCCTGTGAAAGAGAATCAGACATCACAAGAGAAGGATGCCGTGAAAATGGAGGTAATCATCGTAAGGACTATGAGGACACTAACAGCAAATAAAAGATTTGATATCCACAGGGAGCTGCACCAGGTAGCACAGATGGTGTAAATAACTAAATTGGTGATATGAAGGAAAAAACATAATTATCTTTCAGATTGCAAAGGAAAAGGGCCAAGAATCCAAAATTGGGGGAAAGATGGTAAATACTAAGGCAGAATATAGATAACATTTTATACAACAAATTTATGTTTTGAAGAAAGGCTCAGAAGAAACACAAAAATAAAGATATAAGAAAAACTTCAGAATATCTGTATATATAAATTTATAAGATTCACCCTTTATCAGGCAAAGGAAAATCAATGAAAGGTTGAAAAAACATTTAAATTGCAGTACAAAAGGAATGATCTTATGTGTTTAGATCAGGGGAAGGGGAGAGCAAAACTTAAGTGACTTTAGTCTTCTTAGTTGCAAACTTACGTGTCAGAAAACAACAGAGTAGCATATTCTATATTTCTAGGTCAAACTCTTGTGACTTAAGAATCTTATATCTACTTTTTCTTTCATGAGTGAAGGTAATCAAATGACATCATTGGATATGCAAAGTCTCAGAAGATATATCACTAAGATATTCTTTTTGAAAAATAAAATTATTGAAGGAGGTACTTTCATCAACGTAAGGATAAGCAAAAACTCAAAACAAAATATACTTGAATAAAAAAGGAGTAGTGGTGAATACCAAAATGATAAAAAGAGATGCATTTAAATATTTATTGTATACATAATTTGAAATAATGCCAACGTCAGAAGAGATTCTTGAAAGAGAAGGTATATATAGTTAAAAATCAGGAACAAGACAAGGATGCCTACCACTATCACCACTCCTATTAAATAGTTTTTGAAATCATAGTGTAATTAGGCAAAAGAAGAAAATTAAAGGGATACAAATAGGGACAGAAGAGCTGAAATGATCTCTGCAGGTGACATATCCTATATTTAGAAGACGAGAGAGAGAGAGAGAGAGAGAGAGAGAGAGAGAGAGAGAGATAAAGAAAAAGAAAAAACTCAACCAGAAGACTTCTAAAGCCGATAAACAAATTCAGCAAAATAGCCATATACCAAATCAACTTACAAAAATCAATAGCTTTTCTACATGCCAACTATAAATCCACTGAAAAAGAAATATGGAAAACAATTCCATTCACAATAGCCTCAAAAACAAAACAAAGAACCCAGGAATAAATCTAACCAATGAGGTTAAATTATAGAACACTAAAGAAAGAAATCAAGGAAGGCTTTAGAAGTAGAAAGACCTCCCATGTTCTTGAATAGGCAGAATAAATATTGTCAAAATGGCCATACTACCAGAATAAATCTACAGATTCAATGCAGTCCCAATCAAAATACCAATATAATTCTTCACAGAATATTAAAAAAAGGCCCTAGAATTCGTATGGAAGAACAAAAGACCCAGAATAACCAAAGCAATTCTAAGCATTAAGAACCATGCTGGAGGCATCATAGTACCTGATTTCAAATTATACTCCAGCAGTGATAACAAAAACAGCATGGTATTGGTACAAAAACAGACACACAGACCAATGGAATAGAACAGAGACAAATCTTCACACTTATAGCCAATTGATTTTTTACAAAGATTCCAAAAACATACACTGGAAATAAGATAGCCTTTCAACAAATGGTGTTGGAAAAATTGGATATCAATATATAGAAAAATGAAATTAGACCCCTATCTCTCTCCATGCACAAAGGTCAACTCAAGATGAATCAAAGACCTAGAAATTAGACCAGAAACTTTGCAATTACAAGAAGAAGACATTGAACCAACTCTCCAATATATGGGCACAGGAAGAGACTTCCTCAGTAAGACCCCTAAAGTGCAGGAAATAAAACCAAGAATCAATAAATGGGACAGCATCAAATTAAAAAAATTCTTCACAGCAAAGGAAACCAATCAAGAGCCTGAAGAGAGAGCCTACAGAATGGGAGAAAATCTTTGCCAAATAATCTTCTGATAGAGGACAAATATCTAGAACATAAAAAGAACTTAAAAATTTTTAACATCAAATCCAGGCATGGTGGTGCATGCCAAAACAAATGAACAAACAACAACAAAATAGAAACTTAACACCAAAACAAAAAAAAAGAAATAACCCAATAAAAATTGGGCAATTGAGCCAGGCATGGTGGCACATGCTTGCAATCCCAGTACTTGGGAGGCTGAGACAGGAGGATTGCATAACAGCCAGCTCCAGCAACTTAGTGAGGTCCTCTGCAACTTAGTGAGACCCTCTTTCAAAATTTAAAAAAAGAAAATAGGGCTGGGGATGTATCTCAGAGATAGAACGAACCTGTATTCAATCCGCAGTACCACCAGAATAAATAAATAAATAAATAAATAAATAAATAAATAATAAATAAATAAAAATGGGCAATTGACTGAACAGACACTTGTCAAAAGAATAAATACAACTATATGAAAAAATGTTCGACATCACTAGCAGTCAGGGAAATGCAAAGCAAAACTACACTGAGATTCCATCTAACTCCAGTTAGAATGACAATCATTAAGAATACAAAAAATAATAAATGCTGGTGAGGATGTGGGGGAATAGAAATTCCTACACTGTGGGTGGGATTGTAAAAGTACAACTGCTTTGGAGACCAGTATGGAGGTTCCTCAAAAGACTAGGAATGGACTCACCATATGGCCCAGATAATACCACTTCTCAGTATTTTTCCAAAAGAATTATAGTTAGAATACTGCAGTGATACATGTATACCCGTGTTCATAGCAGTACAATGTATAACAGCCAAACTATGGAACCAACCTAGGTGCCCATCAACAGATGAATGGATAAAAAATACACACACACACACACACACACACACACACACACACACACACTGGAATTTTACTCAGCCATAAAGAACAAAATTATGTCATCTGCAGGAAAATGGTTGGAACTAGAAATTATTATGCTAAGTGAGATCAGCCAGTCTCAGAAACTCATGGGGTGTATGTTTTCCCTTGTATGTGGAAACTAGAGCGAAAATAGTAATCAGAAGAGATTTCAGATAAGTGAGGAGAGCGACCAGTAGAATAGTGGAAGGGGATTGGCGGAAGGAGGTAGGGAGTGAAAGGAGGGTAGAGGAAGGAAACAGTTTAAATAATGTTATGTCCACATATGAAGTATGGCTTCCAATCTCACTAACATGTACAGGGAGGAGGAGGGAGGCATGGGTGGGGTGAAAGGGAAATCCATCAAGCAGCGTGTGCATGTATGAATGGATCTCTTTGAATCCCACCATGGTGTACAATTACAATGCACCAATAAAAAATAAAACAGATACCTGGATCAACATCTTCATATAAAAGAAAATGGAAATGACTAGGAGAGAGAGAAGTAAACATGTACTAAGCCACCATTGAGAAACATAGGACACAGAACTTAAAATTTCACTTAATGAATATTAGAGAAATATAGGTTAAAATTTTTGAGATCTTTATAGCATTAGTTGGTGGAGTTAAAAAACTGTCTCTAAGGGTAGTACAAGAAAAAGAAAAACCACAGGCTGATATCCTGATGAACCTAGATGCAAAAATCCTCAGCAAAATACTAGCAAAGCGAATTCAACAGCACATTAAAAGGATCAGACACGCCGGACGTGGTGGCGCACGCTTGTAATCCCAGTACTTTGGGAGGTGGAGACCGGAGGATACCGGTTCGCGGCCAGCCTCAGCTCTCTCTCTCTCTCTCTCTCTCTCTACTTAGTGAGGCTCTCCGCAACTTCGTGAGACCCGGTTTCAAAATAAAGTATAAAAAATAGGGCCGGGGGTGTAGCGCGGAGGTAGAACGCCCCTGGGTTCAATCCCCGGTACTACAAAAAAAAAAAAAAAGGATCAGACACCATGATCAAGTGGAGCTTATCCCTGGGATGCAAGAATTGCTCAGCATAGGCAATCAATAAATATGGTGCATCATAGTAATAAATGAAGGATAACAACCATGTGATCATCTCAATAGATGCAGAAAAAGCACTTGACAAAATTCATCATCCTTTCATGATAAAAACTCTCAGCAGATTATGTGTAGGAAGAATGTACCTCAACACCATCTGTAGTAAACTCACACCTAACATCACACTCATGGAGAACAATGTACAGACTTTCCTGTAAGGCCAGGAACAAGACAAGGATGCTCACCACCTCTGATCATCATAGTACTATAAGTCCAAGCCAGAGAATTATACAAAATTTTATTTCAAGAGAGGATTTTAGTGAGGTAAAAAGTTACATATTCCCAGAATCTTCATATTAGGTCATCTCTGAGTTCCTTTTGGGGTTTTAATCTTTGATTTTAGACATTAAGAAGACTAGTTTTAGGCAGGTGTAATGGCACACACCTGTAATCCCAGTACTTGGGAGGCTGAGACAGGAAAATCAGGGGTTTGAGGCCAGACCCGGTTTAAAAAAAAAGGGCAGTGGACTGTGGGTATAGCTGGAAGGTAGAATAACACTGGATTCAATCCCTAGTAACACACACACACACACACACACACACACACACACACACACACTTTTGAAAAAGGACTAGGTTTATGTTGGACTGGTGCTTCTGTTATTTTAGTCATGTTTGCATTTCACTTTTGTTGTTGTTGTGTTACAGGGGATTGAACCCAGGGGCATTCTACCCCGGAGCTACACTCCAGCCCCCCTTTTTTTTTAATTGTTTTGTTTTGTTTTGAAACAGGGTTTCGCTAGGTTGATGAGAGTCTCACTACTTGCTGAGGCTGTCCTTGAACCTATGATCCTCCAGTCTGAGCCTCCCAAGTACTGGGATTACAAGCATGCGCCACCACGCCCAGCTGCTATTTTTAAAATATGGGGGAGAGGGGCTTCTGTCTCTTAATTTTTCCGATTGTTCACGCCCCATCACCACCCTGCATTTTCTCCTCTGCTTCTCAGTTTTCTTTTTTGGATACACTTTTATTGATGCATTGTAATTATGCATTACACTGAGGTTCCGAGTGGTAGACACATACATGCTCATGCACTTGTGTTTCTCTCCTCCGTTTTCTTGCTTTAGTGATTGCCATCATAGCAACCAGTAGAAGTTTTTAAAAAATATTTTTATTGGTGCACTGTAATTATACATCCTACTGAGATTCAAAGTGATGCATTGGTATGTGCACACATTTCTTGGTGTATTTCCTTCCCCTCCTACCTGCAGCAGAAGCTTTCTGATACTCTTATGAAAAATTGCCTTTATCCTTACTCATTAGAGTGTTGATTTTATTAATTTATTGAATTAACTAAAACACCAAAGGGAAAATACAAGGGTAGTAGGAAAGAAAAAGGATGGCCAAATGTGGTGGCGCATACCTGTAATTGTAGCTACTCAGAAGGCTGAGACAGGAAGATTGCAGGTTTGGGGCCAGGCTGGACAACTTAGCCAGACCCTGTCTAGGCAGGAAGGGAGGAAGGGAGGGAAGGAGGAAGGGATGGGCTCTGGGTTCAATCCCCAGTGTTGCAAACAAGTAAATAAATAAGTTAAATTAAAAAGGATAAGGAAAAGGCCAAAGAATATTGGTTGGAGTAAATAGGTCCCCATCCAAACTGACGTAAGTAGCTACTCGTTCTGGCTGGCATCGATTCAGTTGTTTGATATGGCTGACAGTGTGTGTGTGTGTGTGTGTGTGTGTGTGTGTTGTTTTTGTCACTCCTCTTTCATCCTTTCTCATCTCGTCTCATCTCACCATGTTGCCAGCAGATCTGTAGTGGGAATTCTTCTCCCCCTACGTTAGGAGCTTTCTTACCCACCAGCGGGGCTTGCATCCTCAGTTACCATGTGTGAGGGCCATGGCTGCTATTTTACTCTCTCTTTCTGTCCAGCTGCACCAAAGTTTGCTTTTTATATTTTAAGATTCCTGTAAAGTCCACATTGGTTACACTTATCTGCATTTGCATGTAAAGAGTCTTTTCTGAAGAGAATTTTCATGGAGCCCTTGTTAGATCCTGCCATCCTATCTACTCAAAGGAGGCTGCACTTAGAAAAGAGTCACGTAACTGGGGGATTTCCTCTCAAATTCAGGAAATGAATCTATGAATCATGCCCGGCAGTGGGGCAGAAGACTACTCATAGTAACTCTTATTTGTTTGAAGGATATAGACACATTATTTATTTTATTTTGCGGAATCTCATAACATTCCTTTTCTTTGGCTAAAACATAATTTAAAAAAATCAAAAGCGATCGGTACTTTTTGAGTTTCTCCCAGTCAGTTTTAAGACAATCTACATGTAGGTAGGTCCAAGCAATTATTAGCTTTGAATACAAAATTGATATTTGAAGTACAGTATTGAAATCGCTCTATGGTAAATGATTATGCTTGACCAAGTTTCTATCTTGAAATATCTAAAACTGATGTTATGTTGAAAGTGGATTTGGATCACTGCTTCGTTGTCTGTATTTCTCTTTTGAGTATACTTGTTTTCCAGTAAATTTCACATATTCTTGTCGTGGCAGGTTCATGACTTGCAGAGTGAACTTGACAAAGAAAAAGAAGATGCTCAAAAGAAAATTCATAAATTTGAGGAAGCTTTGAAGTGAGTAAAATCACAATATATTTACTCTTCTTAAGAAAAATAGACTCTTATATAAACTGTGATCCAAATTGAGTAATTGGAACCTACATGTCACATTTTATAAGAGCTTTGCTGTGGATTAGTTTGCATTGGTTTCCCATCATGAATTTCTATTTTCAGAATTTTATTACAAGTCAGTATTTTTTTTAAGAAGAAAAATCAGTTCAGCTGTTTTTAAGTGATAGGAATGTAAGGAACTAGAACTCAGTGGTTTCACATGCTTTTTTTTTTTTCTCTTAAGTGGATACAGATTTTTTTAAATAAAAATGAGATTTAGGTCTTAGGACATTTAGAAGTCCCTATGTAGATTTTGTTGAGAAATTTGGGTAATGAGGTATTCCATTTATTATAGTTGAAAATGAGTCACTAACAGGCATTGCTTGGGGAAGGCTTTGTGTTGTGATAGAATACTTAAGTGTAGATTGAAGTGTTGGAGTTTGTCCTCTCCATTCATTTACTAACTTGCTTAGGCCCTAATGACGACTAGGTTTTACCTTGAAGTTTTTAGCTGGAAAACACTGATGTATTCAGTAAATATTGAGTCTCTACCATGTGCCAGTCAGTGTGTGGTCCTTTCCCAAAGGACCATATAGTCTGGTTGGAAAGTTATTTAAGAAAGTTGGCAATTACAGTACAAGCAATAGGAACTCTAATTGGAGGAGGGTCAACAGGGCACCGGACCCAAGATGTGATTTGAGAAGCTTCCTAAGCTCAACTCCTAGCTGACTCCCAGAGAACCAGCTATTCCTTTTTTTATTGCTTTCCCAAACCTCCAAATAGGAGTAACTTACAGAAAATCCAAAAAAGAACACTCAGCATCAAGCTTCATATCAAGTCCCCCTGGGAAGACTGCAGAACCATTCCCTCTCCCTTGCTTTGCTCCTTACTAAAGTAGACTCAGTTGCTGAATAGAACATCTTAAAATAATGTCTGTACAATAACATCACAAGATACCAGACTTATTGCTTATTTGTTCCCATCATGAAGTATGAACGAGATGAAATCAAAAGAGAGCACTGTCACTAAACATGAACTCAAATGACTGTATCTTCTAACTCCAACCTGAATATGACAAATCTAACACTCATTGAGGGCTAGAAAGGTCTTTACCAAAAGACTTACTCTTACCTGGAGTAAAAAGAAACTATTTTAGATTTTTATGTGCTTTTATTGGTGCATTATAGTCTCACATAACAATGGACATCAATTTGACAGTAACATGCATGCACATATCTTTTGGTGTCTCTCCTCCCTCCTCCCCCAGTACAGAGTACTGAACTTGATGTTGGTATATTCTCATATGGTAGTAATTCCATTGATGAACTTCATTCTCCCCTTCCCCTTCCCTTAGACCCCTTCCCTGGCTCCACTGAGGCTTCTCCACTATTGTCTGGAGTCCCTTTTGTATTCCCACTACTCCCTAACTTGTGCATATTAGAGAAAACATATGACCCTTCTCCTTCTGTGATTGGCTAATCTCACTTAACATAATGTTCTCCAGGTCCTTCCATTTTCTTGTAAATGATGTTATTTTGTTCTTTATTGCTGAGTAGAATTCCATTGTGTGTATTTCCCATAATTTTGTAATCCACTCATCTGTTGATGGACACCTAGGTTGGTTCCATAATTTGGCTATCGTGAATTGTACTGCTATGAACATGGGTATGCATATATTACTGTAGTTTTCTGGTTCAATTTTAAAGAAGATTGTCCTGTAGGTTTATTCTTGTCATTCCTAAGAGGTGATGTCTTCATTTTGACTAAGTGTCTGGATGAGCTTACGAGTATAGCACCTAGTATAGCAGGAATAATCTGGCTTGGAGGTAACAGAGTTAGTTACTATGAGGTCTGAACTGCAATGTGAATAGCCCCTTTGGGGCTATGCTCCCAAAGGAAAATATTCTGGGGGTGTCTGCTACTGCTTTTGAGTCCAAGAAGAGTGTTAGATTCCATTGGCCCAGAGATGATTCCATTTTGCTAAAAGACACTATATGATATAGAAACTTGCCCTGCCTATTAGCAACATTTTTCTTTAATAAATATGCACAGAGGTGAAAAGTAGAAACATTTTTCTTTAAAAAATATGCACAGAGGTTTTAGATTGCTGTGTTGTTCATTCATGTAGTTATTATTTCTTACATTCATTTACTAAGGACTTCTATTTTTTCTGTGCAGTTGAATGTATAATAAAGGATACCAGAGTAAATAGGAATATATACATATGAATTCATACGTGTATGAATATATAATGAATGCAGTGTGAGTCAAAGGATTTTAAAACACATAGGAGATAACCAGTAAGATGGGTTGGTAATGGGAGGCTGCCCAGAGAAGGACGTCTTTACCTGAGTTGTGAAGGGAGGGGGAACAGGCAGCTCTCCTGGGCTTCTGGTCTCTTCCTCCTCTGTCTCCAGAGATGCTGACTGCCAGTGGTTAATGTCTCCAAGCTCTCGTTCTCATCCTGCTTGTCCACCTTCATCTTGTTATCTTGTCAGATGCACTCCTTCCATGTAATATTTTTCTTCGCAGGGGCTGGGGGTGTAGCTCAGTGGTAGAGTGTGTGCCTAGTATGCACAAGGCCCTGGGTTCAATCTAAAGCGCTCTCTCTCTCTCTCTCTCTCTCTCACACACACACACACACACACACACACACACACACACACACAGACACACACACACACTAATGACTTCAAAGTCTCAGGTCTTTTGATTCTCCCATAGAATTCATCATCAAAATTTGCCACCACGTGGAGGTAGTCTTAGGAATTAGACTATGTAATGTGTTTGAGATGTTAGTGGAAAAACTGGGTGACTTTATTCTGATTTATGTCAATGACTGAAAAGGGCTTAAAATATTAATTTTAATACACTCCAGTAACTAAATTAATGTAACTAAATTTATGTAACTTATTGTACATTTATATAATGTATAAAATATTTGACTATATAAGTATTTAGAAATACCTTAAATTTTGCACTTGGCTGGATTTTGCTAAATAAATGTATTATAATAAAAAGTGAAACAGTGATGACTTGTGTCTTTACAGTTTTTTATTTTTTTTAATGCTAGTTAATAGAATCCTATGGTTTAAAATATGAAAGATTAGCTGGGCATGGTAGCACATGCCTGAAATCCCAGTACTTGGGAGGCTGAGACAGGAGGATTGCAGGTTCACAGCCAACCTCAGCAACTTGGCGAGGCCCTGTTTCAAAATAAAAAATAAAATAGGGCTGGGGGTGTAACTAAGAGGTAGAATGCCCCTGGGTTCCATTCCCAGTACCACAATAAATAAATAAGTAAGTAAGTAAGTAAGTAAGTAAGTAAATAAAATCTGAACGATTCATGGGCTGGGGATGTAGCAGTGGTAAAGTTCTTACCTAGCATGTGCGAGGCCCTGGCTTCAGTCCCTCCCACCGAAAAAACATCTGAAAGATAAACAAACAAACAAACAAACAAACACCCCAAAACAAGAACATACAGAGAAAAAGAGAAAAGCCCCTTCTCCATAGGAGCTCTCTAACATTTTCTCTCCTTGGAAGAAGCAGTGCACCGGCTCCTATGTACCCTTCCCATTCTGTCATCGCCTCTGCCCCTCATACTCTACATATATTTTGTCCTTTTTCCCCAATTTGTCTTGAAGATAGTTTTGTTTTTATGTAAGGACATTAAGAGCTTCCTAATTTTATTTGATATATTTGCTATGCTCTGATTTATTTAACCAGCTCCCTATCAAAAAAGACATGAAAATTCTTCCATTTATCTTCTACTTCATAAATGGTTTGGTTTTTACGTTTAAATGTGATACATCTAGAATGTGTCCTGCGTAGGTTCTGAGGCCTGGATCCGGTTGTGTTTTACCTTTTGTCATGTGGCTTGACAATTCCCTCAAAATCGCTTATTTAATGATCTAGCCCTTCCCTCACTGTAGTGTCTGCTACAGTACCTTAATCATTGGGATTATTTCTAGAATTTCTGTTAGGCTCCAGAGAGCTTCATATTCTGGAACCACTAACATAATCTTTAATGACTACAGTTTAAAAATAATGTTGATAAGACCCGTACGACTTCTTATCCAGTCACAGAACACGTCCTCTTCTTTTTCAGAATCTTCCTTTGGTTTTTCTTTTTTATGTCTTTCTACTTGAGCTTTGTAATCACCTTATCTAGTTAAAAAAACAATGAATCACTAGCATTTCTGAACATGTATAGTTCAATAAAGGAAGAATTGACATCTTTTAATGCTGAATCTTTCTATCTAAGAACATGGTATTCCCTTCTCTTTGTTTAGGTCTTCTTTTGTGCCATTCTACACTATATTCCTTTTTGAAACAGAAATAATTCGCAATAAATTCGTGTTATTTAAATATCACAAGTTGATTCTTTTCTTCTATATTAAGCATGTGTGCTAGTATTTGGATTATTAACATGCGTGATGTGAAAATTAAAATATATTGTACATTCTAAGTTTGAAGTGTTAAACAGAATTTGAGATAAAGATTTTAAAGTCTCTATGCTTGTGGACATACCCTGTACTTTTATATGAAGAATGTAAACTCGTGAGTGTATCACTTATTTATGCTTCTGAAGCCATTCAGTGTCTATAGTGTGATTTTATCAAATTAATTAATCATCCCGGCATATAGTTTGTTCTAGAAACTGTGTTGGTTCTGGGTATAAATTGCAGACAAGCCACAAGGTGTGTGTGATAGCCACTGTACACTCTGCACAAGTTTTGTATTGCATAAGTATGGAGGGCACTTGACAGGTGTCTAAACTGGAATGTTCTTTCCCTCCCAAGGCTGCTTGATGGGAGTGCGGAGAGTGGGTTCTTTATCACGGGTTTGGCTTTCCATATGCTTCCTAATTTCCCCCACGTTCTCTTCTCTTAGAATTATTTTTATTGTACATCATGTAAAAGATTGCAAGTAGAAACTGAGAGGTGCTTCGATGCTGCTATGAATATTCTTAAATGTTTCTTTTGATAAACACATGTATGCATTTCTGTTGAACATATACCTCCAGTCAAGTTTTTATGTGGTGTCAAGTAAGACACACATGTAGGGAGAATAGTCCTGTGTGCGGTCCCAGGAGCCAGCAGAACTGGACTATCCAGTGGCATTATCAGACAATCAAATGAAGTGAGAGTGTGAGTGTGTGTGTGTGTGTGTGTGTGTGTGTGTGTGTGTGTGTGTGTGTGAAGTGAGTGTATGCATTTCTCTTATATACACACACACACAAACACACACACACACACACACACATGCTATTCTTGCCAATAAAGATTTCTGGTTTTGGTAGCCTTTTTTGAAAATGTGTAACCTAGTTTCATTTATTATTGCCTTTTACAATAAAATTTTATTTGCACATAGAATTATTGAAAAGCAAGTTTGGAAGCAGGGCGTGGTGACGCACGCTTGTAATTCCAGTACTTGGGAGGCTGAGACCGGAGGATTGCAGGTTTGCAGCCAGCCTCAGCTACTTAGTGAGGCCCTCCGCAACTTAGTGAGACCCCGTTTCACAATAAAAAATAAAAAAATAGGGCCAGGGGTTGTAGCTCGGAGGTAGAATGCCCCTGGATTCAATCCCCAGTACCGCAAAAAAAAGAAAGAAAGAAAGAAAGAAAGAAAGAAAGAAAGAAAGAAAGAAAGAAAGAAAAGCAAGTTTGGGGTGTGTTTCTAAAGCAATTCAGAATAGTTTTTAATTATATTTTTATATGACCAGTTTTGAAGTTATCTCTCAATGTTGGTGATATTCAACAAATGCTAATCATCTGGTTATTGACAGCCATTCTATGAAAATATTTATGTAGAAATTAGCAGCACCTCTTCTTTGCCTGCTTTTATCTATAGTTTTGTTTAAAATGAGGAAGCCTATGAAATAGCTTGGGGGTGTTATTTTCCTAACTAACTGGCATATAGCTTTTGAAAACATACCTTCTTGCTTAATATGTATAGTATTTATAATCTCCTATTACAGTGGAAAAACAGATTATTTACCCCTAAAGTTATATTTTAAATAAGTTGTATTTTTAAACCTGAGTGGAAAAGCTTTCCTATAAGGCTATTTTAAAATCTCCTTCATTTATCTTTGGCTGCTCGTTTGTTGTTATAAATCAACATAATGTTAATAGGAACAGGGATTAATCTTCAAATAGGAATGCCTTAGAGTAAAGATGTTAAAACTGCAAAGTTATAATGACAGTGTTTTTGTGCTTTTATTTACTAATCTTCATTTTAATAGAAGACATAAATAGAATACTAAACAATTTTGTGCTTATTCAAAAAGGGAGGGGATTTTATTCCGATTAGGTTTGTTTTCAATGGAACACTGCCTCCTGCAACATTTGGATGAAGTTGCATTAACAGCAGACAGCCTCCCAGCTTCCCTGGGAGCTTGAGTTTTTTAATTTTGGTAGAAAGGGAGAGCTTGGTAAATCAATCTTGTATAAGAATTTTAAAGTATAGTGGAATACTATAATTTTAAATTTAGTTTCACATATTGCCAATGTGCTTGATTTTTTTGTTTGCAAGGTTGGGGAAAATATATCAAGGAATTCATAGTGATATTTACTTTAAAACGGGAAAAATAGAGTTAAGGAGCTATCTAGAAAGAAGCTAAAAGAAAGCCTGCAAACTTGAGTAATAATGTAAAGATTTCTATGCTGTATAAGTGATTGAAAACATTATATAAGGTCACATTGATAAGACGCTTTATTGTTTATAAAACAAATATGTACTGTTAAAAATTCTTAGACAATTGATTGTAAATACTTTTCTACCTCATTGTAGAAGTGGCATATAATTTATGATACTTGCTAATGAAGATGCAATGCTGGTTTAAACTGATTCATATATAGTTAATGACTGAGTTTGTAAAGTTTCAATGAAATTTTCTACTATTATTATTACTAAAATTAACAAGAGATACAATTTATAATGTATTATTCAACCGAAGTATGTCAGATTCTCATATCCACCTATAATGTGACCTCTTCCAGCACAGACCTTGTATAGAGTTGGGGCAGCAGGAAGGGGATATTTGGCATATATGAAATTATTTTGGATTCTATTTAAGTAGCACTAGATGCATTATAGCAAAGTTGGATTAAATGACACAGAAATTTGTGAATTATATTATGGTTGAATTATTTTAAAAGTTTATTCTCATTGCTACTCAAGTTCTAGCCTGATCCAAAAGTGAAGTGTTTCTATGCCATTGTACTAGAAGGTCATGGTAAAATGAACCAGGGTCCTTGGAGGCTGACCCCCCCAATGAGGAACCTTTTTGAAGTGTTTATTACTAATAAGAAAATCAAAATTGCTTATGGTCATATTAAACAGAGCTAACTACTGTCACACCATTTTTATTGTTCTAAGTACATTTGGATACTTGGTGAGATTGGTGAAAAATATCTCAAGGAATTAATAATGATACTTTAAAATTGCAAAGAGTTGAATTAAGGAACTATCTAAAAAGATGGTAAAAAGAAGTCTGCAAACTTAGAAGATGTCGTTTGTCTCAGGCCCCCTCAGAGTGAGCATCCCACACTATTCTTTTTAAAATACTTTTATTGGTGCATTGTACTTACACATCTTAGTGAAGTTCAAAGTGATACAAGCACACATGCGCACAGCACTTGGCATGTTTCCCTCTGGATCCCACCCGCTCCCACACACGCTGTGAGACTGGTGCTAATACCCTCAAATATGGACAGAGCAGTATTTGAAAACAGTACCAACTCTCTGATATATAGGCACAGGATGAAACTTCCTCAGTAAGACCCCGCAGGCTCAAGAAATAAAACTGAGAGTCAATAAATGGGATGTCATCGAATGAAAAAGCTTCTGTTCAGCAAAGGGAACCATCAAGAGTCTGAAGAGAGAGCCTACAGAATGGGAGAAAATCTTTGTCAGCTACTCCTCTGTTAGAGGACTAATACCTAGAATATATAAAGAATTTAATAAACTTGACACTATAAAAACAAATAACCCAATAAAATTGGGAATTTAACTGAATAGACATTTTTAAAAGAGATAAAATTGGCCAATAAACATATGAAAAAAATGTTGAATATTATTAGCAATCAGGGAAATGGGAATCAAAACTACATGGATATTCCAACTCCAGTTAACGTGGCGATCATCAAGACAACAAGCAATAAGCAAATGCTGGTGAGGATGTGTGGAAATAGGAACTCTTATTATTGGTGGTACTACAAATTAGTACAACCACTATGGAGATCAGTATGGAGGTTCCTCAAAAGACCCAGAATGGAACCACTATTTGGTATTTTTCCAAAAGAATTAAGTCAGAATACTATAGTGATACATGCATACCCATGTTCATAGCAGCACAATTCACAATAGCCAAATTATGGAACCAACCTGGGTGTCCATCAACAGATGAATGGATAACAAAAATGTGGTATACATACACACAATAGAATTATACTCAGTCATGAGAAAGAAAAAATTATGTCATTTTCAGGAAAGTGGAATGGAACTAGAAAATATTATGCTGAGATTAGCCAGTTGCAGAAAGTCAGGGGTTATATGTTTTTTCTCCTATGTGGAAGCTCAGAGAAAATAGGAAAAAAAAAGGACTTTTGATAAATGAGGAGAGAGACCAGTAGAATAATAGAAAGGAATTGGGGGAGGGCAGCAGGGAGGGAAAGAAGGAGAGCTGATGAAGGAAATAGTTCAAATAATGCTATGTCCATATATAAAGGTATCACTACCAATCTCAGTAATGTGTGGGGTGGGGGTGGGTGGGGTGGGATCTGGAGGGAAACACACCAAGTGCTATATGCATGTATGTCTGTATCATTTTGAACCTCACTATGATTTATAATTATAATGCACCAATAAAGGTATAAAATGCCTTCATAGTGTCCCAGAGATTTTGGTAAGTTGGGTCTATTTTATTTGATTCTAGAAGTTTTAAAATTTATATCTTCATTTCTTTTTTCTTCTATGATCCAGTCCTCATTCAAAAGTGTATTGTTCAATTTCCATGTATTTATGTAATTCCTCTGGATCTTCCTGTTGTTGACTTCTACTTTCAGTCCATTATGATCGGAAAAGATGCAAGGAATTATATCAATTTTTTGAATTTGCTAATATTTGCTTTGTGGCTGAGAAGAATGTGAATTCAGCTATTGTTGGATGAAATATTCTGTAAATGTCTGTAAGGTCCATTTGGTTTACAATATTCTTTAGGTCTGAGGAGTCTTTATTGCTTTTTTGTCTGGATGACTAATTTAATGGTAGGAGAGATGTGTTGAAGTCTTCCGGTATTATTATGTTGGGGTCTGAGTAGGTTTATTTTATGTAAGTGGGTGCACCGAAGTTTGAGGCATAAATGTTTACTATCATTATATCTTTTAGATGGATTGTTCCCTTTATCAGTAAAAAGTGACCCTCTGTCTTTTCCGATAAATTTTGGCTTTAAGTCGGCTTTGTCAGATATGATAGTAGTTACCCCTGCTTGCTTTTGGTCTCCATTTGCATGGAATAGCTTTTTCCATCCTTTCACCTTTCATCTGTGAATATCTTTGACTATATGGTGAGTTTTTGCAAATAGCATAAAGTTGGATTTTGATTTTTAATCCACTTTGCCAGTCTATATGTTATTATGGAGAGGTGATTTTTATTTCTTGTCATTTTGAGTTGCATTTTCTATTTGATTTGCCCTCCCTTTTCAGGCTTTATGCCTGCTCTCTATGACTCTTACAGAGTCATAGAGAGACTGGCTGGAAGTTCCAGTGAAATGTTTACTATCATGGTGAGTATGGGCATTCTTGCTTATAGGAAATACTCTCACCATGCCTGGCATGGTGGTACACGTCTATAATCCCAGTACTTGGAAGGCTGAGAAGGGAAGATTGCAGATTCGAGGACAGCCTCAACAAGTAGTGAGACTGATCAAACTAGCGAGACCCTGTTTAAAAATAAAAATAAAATAGGGATGGGTGTGTAGCTTGAAGGTACAATGTTCCTGGGTTCCCTCCCCAGTACTACACACACACACACAAAATACTCTCACCATGATGTGCACTGTTTGGCTAAAGGTTTTGTTTGGCCCCTTATATCAGATAAAAGGTGTCACCTTCCATTCGTTGTTTACTAAGAGTTCTTTATATTTTTTAAAATCTTGGATGGATATTATAACTTACCAAAAGTTTTCTGCTCTATTGAAATATTCATATGACATTTTTTACCTCATGATAAAATGCACTAGTAGGTTTTAAAATGTTAAGCAAATTTTATATTCTGAGATAACTCATAGTTGATCACATTGCATATTTTTAACATATTGCTGGATCCAAGTTTACTGAAAGTATATTTAGAATTTTTTCCCATGTGATTGTATGTCAGATTGGCTTATTTGGAGTTCCTTTTATTCTTTCTGAAACACTTTCTTTTCTATTTCATACTACCAGAAGCATCTGATGGTTTTTGACCTAATTGACTGCTCCATTTCATTCTACTTCGCTGAGTCCTTTGCTGTTGTGATTCTATATATTATAGTTCCCCAGGTCAGTCTTTGACAGTCTTCTTCTTCTTCTTATATGTGTGTGTGTGTGTGTATGTGTGTGTGTGTTTTACTGGGGACTGAACCCAGGTACATTCTACCTCTGAGCTATACCCCTAGCCCTATTTTTTTTCCTTTTTGAAACAGGCTCTTGCTGTTGTCTTGTGCTGGCCTTGAACCTGCTATCCTCCTGTCTCAGCCTCCCAAGTACTCTTCTTCTCTGTTTGTACCCTCTGCTTTGGTGATCTCCTCAAGTTCCCTAGCACAGAGGTCCTGTACTGAGTAAATGCCATATCTTTATCTTTGTTCCAGATCTCTCTGTTGCGCTCCTCAGTGTTTATTCAATATCATTATTTTACTGAGTTAATTTCTTATTGTTGAGTTTTAAGAACCTTTAAAAATATACTCTGAATATATTTTATTAAATGTTATTTGTAAATATTTTCTCCCACTATGTGGCTTGTCTTATCATTCTTTGAACAGTGCTTCTCAAATGCCCAAGTTCTTAATTTTGATTCAATCCAGTTATTTACTTTTTTCTTTTATAGAGCATGATTTTGGGTGTAATAGCTAAGATATATTTTGTTATCTAGCCTTGAATCACAAAAATTTGTTCCTATGTTTTCTTCTAGAAGACGTATAGTTGAAGTTTCATACTTAGGTCAAGTATCTATGCCGAGCTAACTTTTGTATAGTGCAAGATGCCGTCTTGATTTTTCATTTGGTGGTAATTTTTTTGTTGAGATGTTAAGGGCCTGTCTTTTTATCCTTATAACTAAAATTATTATTAATTACTATTACTATTGTGGTATTGGAACCAAACTCAGAGCCTCGTGCATGCTAGGCAAGCACTTTACAACTGAGCTACTTCCTCAGCCCTGAGATTCTTATCATTATGATAATCAAGGTAGTTCTCCTTTTATCTCTATTCTTGAGTATAGTCAGATAGTAACATTTTTAATTTTCCAATACAATCTTTCATTTTAGTAAATTTATTTCAGACACTTCTATTTTTTCTTAGCATCATTTTTCCATGTCCATTTTTGTATCTCCTATCTCTTTCATATTTCTAATTTTCTTTTCCATAGTTCCAGCTGTTTTTGTCTTCTGGGTATATGTGTAAACTGGTTTATGCCATCATTTATTTGCATTTCTATTCTTTGCCACTTCCACAATAAGTATTTATTCTCTGCATTTGTGCTTTTTAAAATCACTTTTTAAATATCAAATATCCCCCCTTTAAATCTTACTCTATTGTCCTTTTTGTCTTAATGAATTCCTAAGACTTTACCCCTATTTCATAAACCCCATCTTTTTTCATTCAGGTGCCTCACACTTTTCCTGGTATTTTTTCCCCTGGATATTATATGAGGTCATTTTTTTTTTTTTTTGCAGTACCGGGGATTGAACCCAGGGGCGTTCTACCTCTGCGCTACACCCCCGGCCCTATTTTTTATACTTTATTTTGAAACCGGGTCTCACGAAGTTGCGGAGGGCCTCACTAAGTAGAGAGAGGGAGAGAGAGAGAGACAGAGAGAGAGAGAGAGAGAGACAGAGACAGAGAGAGAGCTGAGGCTGGCCGCGAACCCGGATCCTC
>PVJS01010798.1:0-18157 GCA_004027185.1 Glis glis | reverse complement strand
TACAAGCGTGCGCCACCACACCCGGCTATATGAGGTCATTTTGATGGTAGGTTTTGCTTTGGTGAATCCAGAATGTTGCTCTTTCCCTAGTTCTGCCATAGCTTTCAGACTTTAATTGGTATTTTTCTCTCTGATCACTCAGTCTTGAAGAAGGTAGATTTTACCTGGTTTTAATGATTCATTTATTTAACAAACACTTGGAAAGCTCCAACGATGGGCACGTGTTTCTAGGGACATTAGTGTACTATGTATTTGAGGTGTGGATTGTCCTGTCTCTGCTGCATGTTGACTTGTATAAGGATCATGTTATTTTAAAGATCCACAACTGGATAAAAACATTGGTTATGTCCCAGTGAAGTTCAAGTTGCTAGGATCATAGCACCTACCAAAATTCTCCTGTTACCAATGATATATCTTGTTGTTTTTTTTTTTTTTTTTTTTTTTTTGCGGTACCGGGGATTGAACGCAGGGGCGTTCTACCTCCGCGCTACACCCCCGGCCCTATTTTTTATACTTTATTTTGAAACCGGGTCTCACGAAGTTGTGGAGGGCCTCACTAAGTAGAGAGAGGGAGAGAGAGAGAGGGGAGAGAGAGAGAGACAGAGACAGAGAGAGAGAGAGAGAGAGAGCTGAGGCTGGCCGCAAACCCGGATCCTCCTGTCTCCACCTCCCAAAGTACTGGGATTACAAGCGTGCGCCACCACACCCGGCATGATATATCTTTTCATAACCTATATTCTAAAACTTTAATTTCCTGGATGAATGTAAATTTAATAATCATTAGTATATTTCAAGCTCAGATTTCTTCCTATTTCTGTATCCATTTTTATTTCTTTAGTTATGGAGGTTACAGTGTGCTGTAGACAATACACCAACATTATTGGTCTTTTACTTCAGTCCAGGTGTTTTCTGGGACTTTGCTGGCTCTAAATGAATGTGTCTAAAACACCAATAAATGTTAGTTAGAAAAAGACATCATCAAAGAAGAACCACAGCTACCAAATAGTTTGACATTTTTTAGACATAGAATCTTTGACTTGAGATAGAAGGTGTTTTCCTATCTCAGATTCTAATTCGTGAAGCTAATTTACATTTGCTTTCAGGTAGACCTCAAGATATTTTTATCAGTCCATTTTCCTTCACTTTGTGTTTATTGGAGATTCCTCCCAGGTCCTTTAATTGTTTTGACTGTCCATCACGATTCTTACTGTTTCTGAAGTGTTCCACTCCCCGCTCTTTATCCTCCTAGCTATTTTAGTGAACACATGGGAAATACTATTTATGAGATGCTAGCCAGATGTCATTTTGTATATATGAAGGCTAGAACTATTCTTACCCTGATTTTTTTGAGTAGAATTCTTTTTGAAATGTGATATATAGTCTCATCATCTTTATAATTACATAATGAACAAATTTATGATAAGTCAGCATGATCACTTTTGGAATCAATTATTGTGATTTGCTGTAGATTCAATTATAGATTAGTTTGTGGGGCTAAAATCTAAATACACACTGACCTTTCCATGACTTTGAAACTTGATTTCTTAAAAAAAAAACAAGTCCTTGATCTCAGCTTGCTTTGTGGTCTTTTGCTTCTTTTTCAAGAGGATAGAGTGAAGCCTGTGGAGCTGCATGACCTCCTGAGCAGTGTAACACCGTTAGCTTTCTGCAAAATTAATAAGTGAATCAAAGGCTGGCTCACGATCTCCCAAATGGTTTTTTCTTTTACTTCAGGAAAATCATCATATTCTCTGTTGCCATGAGCGTTCTTTGATTTTTCACACCACTGAATATATGCTTTATTAATATAATAGGCCACAGACAACTCCTTCTGAGATTTTTATCCCTTGCTAAAAATTATTCTTGGCACTGTTTGTTCATGGAGTGTGTGGTGAAGTCTTTGTCATCACTTTCAACCAATAGTTGGTCCTCCTCTACCGCGCCAGTCATCTCCCACTAATTACACGTGAAGTTAGTGCTGTATCTATCCTTGTGAACACAGGCCAAAATATTGTTTCTTATTTCACTAATGTCCTTTTCTTAAACCCTCGCCTTTTATCATTTTGTTATTTATATATTTCTCATACCAATCCTTCTGCCGATTTTTTGCCTCCTGTTACAATTATTGTATCTTTCTCCATTTTGAAGTCTAGATCAAGCTCTCCTCAGTATCTTCCAACTGCACTGGTCTTTTTAACATTTATTTATAAGTAAATGCCTATCTTAAAAATCTTTTTCTTAGCCAGGCATAGTGGCACAGGCTTGCCATCCCAGTACTTGGGAGGCTGAGACCGGAGGATCACAGGTTTGCAGCCAAGCCTCAGCTACTTAGTGAGGCCCTCTGCAACTTAGTGAGACCCTGTTTCAAAATAAAGAATAAAAAATAGGGCTGGGGGTGTAGCTTGGAGGTAGAATGCCCCTCGGTTCATCCCCAGTACTGCCAAAAAAAAAAAAAGAAACCTTCTTCTTAATCTCACCCCAGTCTCTTCATCCTCGGTGTTCTCTCCCTCTTTGCTCTATGGTCAACATTCTATAAAGATTTATTTTACTCCTTTCCCCTGCTTCCTTGTCTTCTCCCCTTCAGCCCAAGCCAGTCTGCCTTCTCTCCTTGTGCCCCAACACTTCTCCTCCCAGGGTTTTCCGTGCCTTCTACCTATATTTGTTTCAGTCTTCTTTCCTTATGATCTTTTCTTTCTCAGTGTTTGTGGATCAAACCATTTTTCTGATTTTCTTCCTTCCACTCAGTATTTGCATGTTCATCCTACTCTTCTCACTCTAGACTCTCCTTATTCACTATTTTTAGCTCACTCTAGATTCACTCTCTTAAACAATCCAGATTCAGACCCTCACTGAGCACCATCACCCAGCACCAACCTTACAGGAGTGGTTTATGAACATGTACAATAGCCTTGGGCTCCTTCCTTAATTTTGTTTGTGGTACTTATTACTATATGATGTCTTAATATTATTTATTTTCTACTGCTTAAATTCTACTCTTAAATTTATTTTATGCGGACCTCCAGGATTATGTCTTATGAACCATTCCTTTCCCTATTTTCTCCTAGATGTTACCTTTGTTTTTCCTTGTTTTATGCTTTTTTTCTTGTCCACTGTGACACTCTCCTGTTCAGGTTCAAGCTTTCCAGCAGATATGACCAATTCCTGGGCTGTAGGTTGAGTCATCCTGCACATATATTTAATTTGGCCTACTTAATGTTTTCAAATTTTTGAATTAGTTGACAACATGAAATCAGGAGATTTCACAAACATTTTAGATTTCTGATTTGTCTTGAAACAAGTTCTGGAAATGCTGAGCCATCTTCTCTCATGGCAACAAGTGGCTGGAACTGATTGGATAGTGCTTGGACCAGGTCATAAAGGAAGTCACCGCCGTTTTCAAAGAATCATTTGTGATAGAGACCACATTGTCTCTTAAGCAATAAAATTAGAAATCAATAAGCAGCCAGCATTTTCCAAACCCTCATATTTGAAAACGTAAAGAGGATACTTTTAAACAAGTTAGGTTAAAAGGAAATCACAATAAAAATTGCCAAATACTTAAAACAGAAAGATCATGAAAGTATTACTCAACAAGTGTTGTAGAATATATGTATAAATTGATATCTAGACAAATTAGATGAGTCTTCACCTCAAAAAGCTACCTAGAGCCACATAGTAAATATGAAAAATACACAAAATAATGCTAAAAGCAAAAATCAATGACATTGGAAAAATAGTGCAGAGAATCACCAAAACCAATTTAGGAAAGAAATGAATAAGTTAGATGGTTTCTGTTAAAAAGCAAAAATTAAACAACATCAAAGGAATAAAACAACTCAGGAACATAATTACACGCAAAGCATGCAGTCTTTGGCTCACTCCTGTAATTTTGTTGCCTGGCCCCGGTAGGTATATGAATTTGGATTCCTGCTCTATAGTTTCAGCTACAGTTTTTCTTCTTCTCTTTTTTTTTTAATTCAGGAGAAATTCAGTAACATAAGGTTAACCATTTACAGTCAACAATTTAGTGACATTTAGCATATTCACAAGGTTGTGCAACTAGTACCTCTGTCTAGTTCCAAATCATTTTCAGCACCACAAATAAAACTCATTAAGCAATTAATCCCCATTCCCCACCCTTTTCTAGATCCTCCTAACCACCTATCTGCTTTTAGTCTCTATGGCTGTATCTTTTCTGGATATTTCATATATATATGGAATCATACAATGTGGGGCCTTTTGTGCCTGGCTTCTTTCACAACCTATTTTTGAGTTTCATTTACATAGCAGCATGTATGATAACTTCGTTTTTATGGCTGAACACTATTCCATTGTATGCGTATAACACAATTTGCTTATCCGTTCAACAGGGATGGGCTTTTGGGTTGTTTCTGCCTTTTGGCTCTTGTGACTAGAGCTGTTATGAACAGATGTGGACAATTATTACTTTCAGTACCTGTTTTCCATTCTCTGAGTATAAATATACTTAGGAGTGGGATTACTGGGATGGCTGATTGTTCTCCTACTTAGTATCTAGTATTGATCTTCAACTGTGGCAGTTGGCCTACGAATTTCCTTTTACCCTAGTTGCAGCTACTGCTACAGCCCACAGAAGGAGAGTGGTCATTGGGAAGTATGTAAAATGTTGCCAGGCATTTGATAAGAATATATTTGTGTGTGTGTGTGGTGCTAGGGACTAAACCCAGGGCATTCTACCTTCAAGCTACCTCCCCCAACCCTATTTTGATTTTTTATTTGGAAACAGGGTCTCACTAAGTTGCTGACAACCTCACTAAGTTGCTGAGACTGGCTTTGAACCTGCTATCCTCCGGTGTCAGCCTCCCAAGTACTGGGATTATAGGTGTGTGACCCCACACCCAATCACAAATAGTTTTTCGAGTGTGCTAATCTATTCAAAAATTCAAACCATAGATTAAAGTGTTGTCTTTACAGCCCACAGATTTATATCTAAGAGAGTATGGTGTTTTTATCTCAAGTTAGAATAAGCAGTTAAGTTAGACAAGTTACCTTTCTCAACTTTGGGGTATTTTGCTTGTCTCTCTTATGACAAGCTTCATGAACAAAATTTGTCTCTGCTAAAAGTACTCTGATAAATTTTTTGACCCTCTGTATCCATCCATGTATAATCATCAGTATAAAAATAGTAAACAAAAAATCTTACCACTTTATCTTTATTCCTGGAGAGTTGTTAGGCTATTATACCTGTTGCCCATTTTTAATAGTATGTCAGTGTCACCATCTTTTCCAGTAGCAGCTCATTTATATAATCTGGTTGTGTGTGTGTGTGTGTGTGTGTGTATGTGTGTGTGTGTTTGTGTGTTTTACTGGGGATTGAACCTAGGGACACTCTACCTCTGAGCTACACCCACAGCCCTATTTTATTTTCATTTTGAAACATGGTGTCACTAAATTATAGAGTGCCTTGCTAAGTTGCTGAGGTTGTCCTCAAACCTGCAATCCTACTGTCTCAGCTTCCCACGTACCGGGATTACAGGTGTGTGCCACCACGCCTAGCTATACAGTCATTTTAATGATTTCTTCTTGTATTTCTGAAAAAAAAATAGTGCCAATGATCATGATAAACCAAGTCCTACAAACAAAATACAATTGAGACAAGATAGAAATCCTCAGCCATAAGGAAAAGCAACTTCTTTAACCTCAGCTTCACACTGGACTTCAACCTGCACATTAAATTACAAGAGAAGAACAGAGACTTAAGTGACACATCTGGAACACTAGAAAAGCACCCAGTGATGGTGACTTCCCACACGTATGCTGGCCCTCAGTTATCAGATGCTCTGGTTTCTTCATAGAGACTCAGAAAATAAGCTTAATCAGTAATACCTTGGCATAAATTAACTGTTAATCCGGTATGATTTGTATAGTAGATCTCTTCCTGATGGTTTCCCCAAATTATATTTTGATCACAATGGCTTATATGTCCAATATTCATTTATGTATTCATTTATTTATTATTTATTTATTTATTTACTGTTGGTGATGTGGTGAGTCAAATCCAGGATCTTGTGTGTGCTAGGCAAACACTCTACCACTGAGCTACAACCCCAGCACAATTTATTTTATATGTAGAGTACAAGTCATCCAGGAAGTTGGAAGAGAATAACATGTTCAGATGGAGAATGCAGGTTGTATATGAAGAGACCTGAGAAGAGTCCAGCTGGACCACAGAGTCCAGGGGACTGGTGGTCCAGATTGAGGATGACCATAAATTCCCCCAAAAGGTGAATGGTTGAAGAATTGGTAGCAGAGTGGTATATGATCAAAATGACATTACAGAGAGACTTACTTTCCTGAATATTTCCTGGCAATGAGCTAAGTTTTGGAGGGAGGATAGAACATGATCCGGTGAATAAGAGAGAGTTTTCCCACCAGAATGAACAAAATATTCCAAGGACATGAATCCGATGACATGTTAATGTCCATGCATGAGGTTAGGAAAACAGCAAACAGACGTGACTTTCTGGAAGAAAGATTTTGTCAGATTATTATAAACAATAGATAAAAAGTTAAACATTTCCATCCTTGAAAAACAGGGTTTTTTTCCTCATTGAATTTCCTTTATTCCTCCCTCAGTCATAGTCCCTGAAGTTTGATGTCATGAAATTTAATGAGGGTCTCTTAAAACTGGTGACTGTTAAAATCTTAATCCCTTAGCTTTTTATTACTTGATATAAAATTTATTCATTTTAGCTGTGGAATACACAAATGTCAAGGAACTTTGAAGAAACTTTCTGTAATTTGAACCATATATCTCTGTTCTTGGTGAAAAATGAAAACACCCCGAAGAGGTTTTATGTGGAGTAAACTAGGTCTGGAAATGGTCTCTATCGAGAGACCTAATGGCCTTTTGATGTCTGATTCTTTGATTTTTTGCCTTTTCTTTTTAAAGGGGTGCTATGTGATTATAATTAGAAACATTTCAAGTTCTTTACTTGGAAAGTTAATTGTTCCTTAGCTCACTCTATCATGACTAATCATGTAGTTTTGAATGGCAGTAGTGTTTGAAATTATTACTAAGGAGATCCACCATGTTTAGCAGAGAATGTTTCAATTCATCATGAAAGTTTTATCACATCTATAATGTGTACTCATTCATTTTGCATGTTGTGTCTCTGATGTGCATGTATATCTATTATGTATTAAAGATGTTCCAGTTTAATAATTTTCTAAATAATTTACTGGGGACATTATAGTTTGTTTTTCTTGCAACCAAACCATTATATTTTAAATTACAAATTGTGCCTAAATTACTAGACGTCATTAGCAAGAATTAACTTTTTTTTTATTTGGCAGGTGATTTACAACTATACAGTTTTGCATTGAAATAAGCATTTGTGTTATCTTGAGAAAAGTTATCTCTTTAATTTAGAAAGTTTCCCCCCAAACTCTGACTCTAATTTTCTTCTTACAAATAGCTTTGTGAAGCATCAATGTGGTGGTGGTGGGGCCCAGCTGTTCTCTTTTCTCCACTCTGCAAGAGCATCTGAAACCATTTTAGATCCAGAGCAAAGTTTCCAGTTTATTGTAAACATTCCTTAGCCCCAGTGAACGTGCTGACATAACCTGCCTCTGAGAAGCACAATGTGAAGCTTGAAGAGGAGGGAGCGGCGTGTGGTGACCCTGCTTCAAGTTGAGGAGGAGGTTTCTGCTAAGTGTTTCTTTGTAGATGTGTCTTGGTGGAGCTCTGCGTTCCTTCTCAAGAGAGCACGTTGCTTTATGTGGGTGTCAGGACAATGTGATGCTCAAGGAGCCTTTTATCGGCAGAGACATTTGTGACACTATTTCACACAAGAAGTTCAATTTGTAACATGAGATTTTAAGGTGTATTGGATACTTTCCTTGGAAGTGAGTTTGCAAAACCCATTTTTAAAGCAGTTTATCTGTTTAGCCTCTTGAGTTTTATTATAATCAAAATTTACTTTAGCAATGAAATGCGGTGAAATAAATAGAGTCCTGGTAGGGAGTAAAATAAGCTAGTAACATATGGCGATGCCTCGTTCAGTGTTTTATCGTCAGCAACATGGTTTTAAAATACATACTCTTAATTTATCTTCAAAAGAGTCCTATCTGGTTGTTTGTTAACTGCCTTTTAAAGGGGAGAACCTGAGGTTCAAGGCAACTGAGCTTCTGACCAGCGTGGCTTAGCTAATCTGTGACTGAGTGGGGCTGCACACCTGGGCCTGCTGACTCCAAATTCAGCACTCTATTCCTGACAGATGCTGACTTTGACCTTCTGTGTCACCAAAGCAGTTTCCCTTTTGTGATTTTTAAAAAAAAATTTTTGGTGGGTACTGCAGATTGAACCCAGGGGCATTCTACCTCTGAGTTACACCCCAGCCCTGTGTATTTTTTAGTTTGAAAGAGTCGCTAAGTTGAGGAGGGCCTCGCTAAGTTGCTGAGGCCGGTCTCAAACCTGCAATCCTCCTGTCTCAGTCTCCCAAATACTGGGATGACAGGTGTGTACCACCATACCTGGATCCTTTGTGCTTTTTAAGTGACTTGATCCAAAGCATTCATAGATAGCAACATATACGAGATATGCCCTTCCTTATTCTTGTGTTAATGCCAAGTGGGGAACCTGCCCTGCCACAGCTCTGCCAACTGCCCACCACGTTCTCTGCAGTGGGACTGCCTCCATTTTTCTGCTGTGCTCATTGGGTCTGGAGAGGAAATCTGATCCAAAGGCAGCCAATCCGTTTTACTCTGAGGAACAAAGAGTATAAGGCATACAGTTGATGGAGGTGCTGGGATTAGAAATCGTGTGTGTGATTGACTCGAATGCCCGTGTTCTTCACCACGGTGCTGCACTGCTGTGTCCCTCCTCTCTGATCTTGGAAGTTTGAAACCCAAAACTGATAGTCTTACCCAGTCGATGCAGAAGCTAAAGACTTGAGAAGTCACTATGATGACGACTTGTGAGGCAGCAGCCTCTGTGGGCCTTATTATAACTGAAGTTGTGAGTAATTATATTGATGACCAGAGGAAAATGGAACAGGATGCACAGAGGTGCTGTAAGAAATGCAGCCAGGTGTAGGGCAGCCTCAGCAAGCTCCACCTCAAGAAAGAACCTTCACTGAAATCTTGCATCTTTATATTACTGTACAGCTGAATTATCTAGTCAGTGTAGGTTGGAAGGTATTTTTAAGATTTATTTTAAAAAGAGCTTAACTGTGACCTATATACTGTTTTTACAACATGCCTTTTTTTTAAAAAAAGATTTTTTTCTTAGAACAAATAAAAGTGAACTTCAACACCCCTCCCTGTCAAAATTATCACAAATTCTTACTAATTCGCATGGGGGTGGCATACTTCTATAGATATCTTAGTTATTTTAATGGAGATTATGAGAGTAAAATTAATGTTGTTGCTACTCATTTTTTTCTGTAGTAATAAACTCTTAGTAAAAACTTAGGTAAAACCTGAAAATTTTGTAACATTTTTGATTTGGGAGAGATGAGGGGTCAATAGATAACAGCCTCCCTCCCTCTCAAATTTAGAACCAATATGAAAATAATAGAAGAATCACATAGATGGAGTTGTGCATCAGCTGTGTGGCCATGAGGGTTGGGAATCCTCCCCACATTAGGTTAAACGGACACAACACGTCACAGCCAATGCTTCCCATGAGAGCCTGTGCAGAGACCAGGAGGACATTCTGATGACAGGCCGCTGCTGAAGACCCACCGAGGAAAAGGGTGGACACAATCCCACTTGCTCCTCCAGGGTGGACGGTGGTTAGTGTGCAGAAAAGGAGCAGAGGTTTCTTCTTGTTGAAAAGGCTGAAGCACTTGTTCTGTGGGCCAGTTTAGGGTATGAGGGAGAACTGTAAACATACCCAGCATTCATGTTCACATTTAACAATGTAATGTTTTGTAATAATCAACTCAAATCTTTTTTGTATAAACAAAAAATATTATAGGTATAGGTTTTCACTCTATCTCTCCAGAGGCAATCACATCTTTCTTGTCCACATTTGATAATCCTCCCACGTCTTTTCAAGACTGTGTTCAGATTAACCTCATATTAGGACTCCCACTATATGTACTTTTAAGTAAAACAGCATATCCCAACTTTTTTTCAATGCTTTTCCTATTCTAATTTATGTATTTTCCTAACCTCAGGCCACAAAGTTTTTATTTCTTTACCTCTAGAAGTTTTATAGTTTTTTTTAAGTTTGGGACTGATGATTTTTTAATTTTGTGTATGCTGGGAAGTATGGATCGAAATTAATTTCTTTTTTTCTTTCTTTCATAATACTGGCTTCTTGTCCTTTTCATACTTAAAGAATCTGTAGTGACATAACTGCTTTCATTTGTGTTACTGTTAATTTGCATTGTCTCTTTTTTCCAGATCAGTATGGCTACAGGTCAGCTTTTATTGCTCTTCTCAAAGTACCAGCGTTTGATTTTTTAAATTTTTATCTCATGTTTTTCTGTTACTATTTTATTGATATCTGTTATGATTTTTATTATTTGCTTTTTGCTACTTATGTGTTTAATTTTCTCATTTTTCTAGTTTATTTAGGTGAAAGGTGATACCATTGATTTCAAAGTTTTTTACTATTATTATCTAACATAGTGTTTAAATTCAGAAAATTTCCTCCAATACAGTGTTAGCAACATTTCTCTAATTTTGATATTTTGTATTTACTTTTATTAGTTCAAAATACTTTCTAATTTCTCATTTTGTTTTTCTTTGACACATGGATTAGAGTGCTATTTAGTTTTCAATTATTAAGGAATTTCCCAGAGGTCTTTCTTTTATTGTTCTTTATTAATTTCACTGTAACCACAGAATATACATTACATGATTCCTTCTAAATTTTTTGAGGCTTATTTTATTTTCAAGAATATGGTCTGTTTTGGTAAATGTTCCATGCATTTTGAAAGGACTATGCATTCTGCTGTGGTTAGGCAGAATGTTTCGTAAGTGTCCATTAGGTAAAGTGGGTGATAGTACTATTCAAATCCTACTTATCCTTGCTGTTTGTCCTTGTCTGTCTACTTGTCCGATCAATTACTGATAGGGAAATTGAAATTCCTATCATTGCGCATGTTTGTTTATCCTCATAGTACTATAAGTTTTTGCATCTTGTAATTTGAACTTTTGCATCTTATTGGTAAACTGACTCAATGATTATGAAATGGCCTTTATTGTTGGCAGTATATTTTTACCTGAAATCTACTCTGATATTAATATAGCCACTCCACATATCTTTTGACCAATGTTGATAAGGTTTATCTTTTTTGGTGCTTTTACATTTAACATCTTGGCATCTTTATTTCTAAGCACTATTTGGTTGACTTATGCTTTTTTAAACAGTATGATAATCTGTGCCTTTTATTTGGAATACTTAGACCATTTACATTTAGTGTGACTAATGATATGGTTTAAGTCCTATGGTTGTTTCTGTTTGTTCTTTCTAACTTTTTCCCTTTTTCATTTTTTTCTCCCTTTTTTGAATTAATTGAATATTTATTATTCTTTTTATTTCCTTTTTGGCTTATTAGCTATAATTGATCTTTTAATTGATTTGTTGTTTTAGTGGTTGCTTTAAAGTTTAGATTATACATTTTAAACTATCATAATCTACACTCAAGTGATATCGTACCAGCTCATGTATAAGAATCTTATAGTTGTTTACTGCCATTTCTCCGTCTCTGAATTGTGTGTTACTCTTTTAAATTTTATAAACCCCACATTACGTTGCTGTTATTTTCATTTAACAGTGAATTTTTTTTTTTGCGGTACTAGGGATTGAACCCAGGGGCGTTTTACCTCTGAGCTACACCCCCGGCCCTATTTTTTATACTTTATTTTGAAACTGGGTCTCACAGAGTTGCAGAGGGCCTCACTAAGTAGCTGAGGCTGGATGCGAACCCGGATCCTCTGGTCTCCGCCTCCCAAGTACTGGGATTACAAGCATGCGCCACCACCCCCGGCGCTAAACAGTGAATTATTTTTAAAGAGACTTTAATGTAAACAAATCTTCTGTTTTACCCATGTAGTTACTATTCTTGGTGATCTCCATCCTTTTGGTATTTCCATATTTCTATCTGATATCATCATCCTTCAACTTGTAGGATTCCTTGTATGTTTTATATAGTGTAGGACTCCTGGTAATGAATTCTTCCACCATCTGTATGTCCAAAAATTCTTTGCTCTGTCTTTGTTTTTGAAAGATATTTTTGCTATATCTGAAATTCCACATCAACTGTTTTTTCTTTCAGTACTTTAAGATGTCTCTTCAATGTCCTCTTGCTTCTTTGTTTGCTCTGAAAAGTCTGCTATCATCTTTATTTTTGTTTCTTTGTAACATTCTTTTTCCCTAGCTATCTTTAAAATCCTTTTTTCATTATTACTGGTTTTGGGAAATTTGATTATTCTATAACTTATTATAGTTTTTTATGCTCAGAAATCTTTGAGTTCTTGGATCTGTAGATTTATATATTTCATTAAATCCAAAAAGGTTTTGGCCATTATTTCTTCAAATATTTTTTATGTCTTTACCTCTTTCTTTTTTTTTGTGGACTCTAATAGAGATATATTAGGTTGCTGAAAATTGTCATGAATGCTGTTTCACTTTTTACTACCCTGCTTTCCTTTCTGTGCTTTGTTTTGTTCAGTGCCCATTGCTGTGTCTTCAAGTTCATTAACCTCTTTTCATTGGCAGTATGTAATCTCCCTTTAGTCCCAGCCATTGTATTTTTTTACCTCACAAGTTGTAGTTTTCATCTATAGATTAAGTATGGAGAGGTAATTCTCAGCTTCATCACAAGTCTTTCTCTCTCCATTCTCTATACTTCAACCAAACTGGGCCCTATTTTCTTCCTCGAATTAACCATATTCTTTCCCTTTCATAGCGTTTCTATTTGTTACTCTTTATGCTAGAATGCTCCATTACTTTCTTTTACCCAATCCTGCCTCATTCTTTAGCTAACTTTAATATCACTTTCTTACGTTCTGATTCCACGAGGTTTTGACCCATTACACAAACCCGTAATATCTTATATTTCTCCCTTGTTCTAATAATTGAATATTCATTTTTTCTTATTAGTAGTTCAGTGCATTTTTTTCTTTGCTAGACTGAAAGCCCCCTTAGTACAGAAACTGAGTGTGACTAGTTCAGTGATATTTTCTCAATATTTAGCAAGGTGTCTGACCCATGATGGGTGCTTAACAATGTTAATGGTAAATGAATTCATGAATATTCCATGGTAACGTGTTAACAGTTGATTGAACTTATTATTAAGTTCATGTAAAATCATGACTGGAATCTTTAGAGAAGTCTAGAATTAGATGGGAAGAAATGCTCAGTGAAACATGGATTACACATATTTATATATAAAGATCTGGATCTTAAACCCCACATAAATTCAGGGAAAAATTTCATGCAAGTATCAATAGCATGTAGACTCTTTATGATTAGTAAAAATGGTTGTAAATTTTATTATATTTCAGAGAAAACTTTAATCCCATTTTTACAAATCTCTTGCTCCTGCCATATTCATCTTCCTCTTGAAATAAAGGTATTCTGAGAAAGATGTGCTTTTTTCATGAAATGTATGATGATAATGAGGAAAATAGAAGATGTTGTACAACTATAAAGTACCGTATGTATTTTATAAATACATATACGTTTTATAAACACATACCATTTAAATATATGTATTAATATTCATATATATTTTACACATCTGAGAAATTCTCAGTGATTTACCAAAATGTCACGACCTTTAGGAAGCTTTACTATTGGGCTTATATGAGTCACACACACACACACACACACACACACACACACACACACACACATTTTATAGACACAGTGAAGTCCTCTGGTCCTATTTGCTCCTAGTATCATGTTTATATCACTGTGTAACTTTTACCACACTAACAACAGTACAGAATTTGTCCTTTTTTCCATATTAAAAGCAGAGAAAATGTCTTGAAGATTTTTTGGTTTTGTTACTGAGCACAGATCCTGGCATTTAATAAGTCTTAAGTAAATGCTTGAAGAACATTTTAACTTTCAGGCATTCAGAAAGCGACTTAATATGCAGATCTTGTCGTATAGGATAAATTATGATAAAGAATTTGTTATAAATTTAACTAACATAAACTGTCAATTTAGTTACTATCTGTACAGATGTGAATCCCTTTGGGCTTTGAAGTCGGGGGCGGGGGCTGACTATATTTCTTGTGCTGCCATTCACTATGTGAACTTGGGCAAATCACCTGACTCTTCTAAGTTTCAGTGTTTTTATCTCAAAAAAGTAGTAACTTTGTTATAAAAATTAAATGAAATTATATGTGAACTATGCTAAACTATAACCAGCATAGTAGGCACTCAGTGCTCACTACTTCATGTGCAAAGATTTAAAAATTATGATTACCCTATAAATGTTATAGTTTGTAGCACTATCATTCACCGAAAGTACTGGAAAATATCTATTGTGACTTTAAACTACATTTTACTTCACTTAGAAATCATCTATAATAAGTAGAAAACTTCTCTTGCATGATAAATATTACATTTATATTTGATAAGTAAGGAGAAAATATGCCTGCTTAAAATTTGATCTATTTGTGCATAGTGATGAACATAAGTGAGAATATTTTCCAGCTACTTTGAAATATTCAACTGCCCAGGGACAAGGCACGGATGATGTTTTTGAAGGAAATAAATATTTCAGCTTCACATTTCCGCCTTTTTTCTCTATCCCTTTGATCTGGCTTTGGTCTCCTTATCATTCCGCTTGGATGCTTCACACTGTCTGTCTTTCTTCCTCCCCCAGTACTGAGGACTGACCCTGTGCCTGTTCCAGAGGACTTGGGTTTTGTCACTTTGCAGCAATCACGTGTACTTCCTTATTATTTACTGATATCATACTGTCCCTAAAATAAAACGTATTAGTGGGCATGCATGTAAGCTTCACATAGATGATGTATAATTTATACATGGAAGTTTTAATCAGTAGTTTCTTAAATATAGGAGACATAAAGGGAAATAACATTAGATCTGTGATGTATTTTTAAGTTTAAAGAACTTAAAGATTAGCAGTGTTTCTTTTACTCCATGGCTATTTTATTTTTTTTAATTTTTTTTTTTTTTTTTTTTTTGCGGTACCGGGGATGGAAGCCAGGGGCATTCTACCTCTGAGCTACACCCTCAGCCCTATTTTTTATTCTTTATTTTAAAACAGAGTCTCACTAAGTTGTGGAGGGCCTCACTAAGTAGCTGAGACTGGCCACGAACCCAGATCCTTCGGTCTCAGCCTCCCAAGTACTGTGATTACAAGCGTGCACCACCACGACCAGCCATGGCTATTTTATTTTTAAAGATAATTCTCTCACATTTTGTTATTTTATCATATTAATTGCTTTTTGAGCTGCTGGGTCAGAGTTTGCTTATTTATGGACTCATATACTAAGAATAAGTTAGGGTAGCACAAAATCATTATGTGAAACATTATATTGTTTAAACCTTTTATTAGTTTACTTAGCGCTTTATTTTGTATTTTACAAATAAATCTGATCATCTGAGATTGGTTCTTAAAACAGACTCTCACTGCCTGTTCACTGTCTTTGTGTTTCTATAGCGCTTGAACTTTGCTACAAAATTTAATCTATATAAAATTGCACTACTATTTGATTTTGGCTTCCATTTTTGTCTTTTTCCTTAGTCAAATTATAGTTTTTCCAAGATATGAATCATTTCTACTTCTTTTACATTTTCTGTAGTTTTGTTTTGTTTTTGTGGTACTGGGGATTGAACCCAGGGGCATTCTACCTCCGAGCTACACCCCCAGCCCTATTTTTTTTGTTCTTTATTTTGAAACAGAGTCTCACTAAGTTGCAGAGGGCCTCACTAAGTAGCTGAGGCTGGCCGCGAACCCGTATCCTCCAGTCTCAGCCTTCTAAGTACTGGGATTATAAGTGTGCACCACCATGCCCGGCTCATTTTCTGTAGTATTTGAGCAGATCTCAGAATTTGCTGCCTGGAGCCTTGTCTCAGGTCCTAGGCCATGGCTAAGTTACAAAGAATAAAGTCTAGAAAATTCATGCTAGAACCAGTTCTTTTGAATCATACATCAAATCAAATTGACTTCAAAGGATTTACGGAACTCCTTGCTGAAGTCTACATCATCTTAAGAGGATTTTGGACAGTTGAAGATTCCCCATTTCTGTCATAACTAGCATGCTTCAGCCAACCACGGTTCTTTAAGACTAGATTTTGACCCTGGGGACAAGCTCTCTCGGTAAGCCTAAATCATTAGGTACTGGTCAGAAGAGAGGGGCTTCCATGGGACCTCTTTATGCGATTGCCATACCTTTTTTGAGCATTCTCTGATTAGTCCTCGGTCACCATAGTCCTGGTGAGCCTGATGGCATGTTCCCCAGTGGTCTTATCAATGTGGCCTTGTTCGTGCGGGCTTTATGCTTCGTCTGCTTGTGACACCAAGATGGCGGGTGTTGTTTGCTGTGCCTGTATGTCTGTTGTAGGTGTAAGTGCATTCAACCCACTGCAGGAGGATGCAGATTCCTGCAGCAGAGATCTGCTTTCTAACCATCCATCTCACCCAGTAAATGGAAGGGCAGTAAACCTGTCTGAACCCCCTTTCTTTGTTTTTTAAGGCCCTGCATCCATATGTCTGTTATAATACTTGATATTTGTCTTTTTCTCCTTTACTTGAAAGACCCTCTTAGAACAGCTTTTTCATGTAGCTTTGCTCCTTAGTGTAAGGTAGTGGTTAACCTGTAGTTAGTCATAACCAGTGTTTGATGAATGAGTCGATGAAAGGTTGAGTGACTCTGCTGTCAGCTAAACTGAGCTGAAGAAAAAGAATAACTCATCTCAAGTTTCTTATTGGTGTTTAAAATGTATGTTATTTAAACATGATGTTATCTATCCTTAGAAACACTCATTTTATCTTCTAATATATTACTAAGACCACATTTATAACTTCTTCAGCTTTTTAAACTTGAAGGGCTCTGTGGCTTTCTTATGTTCAGTCTCCTCTGTGACTCAGGATGGCACGCCGTCGCTGTGCATGTTGAGCTGGGCTAGCGCCACACACACCCACTGTGTGACAGAATGTGAAGGGTGTCTTTAGTGTAGGCAGTGCAGAAGTGTTTGCCAGCATCCTTTCTTTTCAAGGTCTTAGGACTTTCCCACAGTAAGTCACCTTGCAGTGACTGATGATCGTGTGGCTCCCTGAGCTTGTTGACAGTGCCTTATTCCTCATTAGCCACTGCTCGATTCTTTCCTATGTTGGCTTCCAATCTTATGAATTTACCTAGGTGAACAAAAAATGTCTTTGGTCATAGGAAGGCCTTGTGGTCATTGATCTCTAGAAGTTTTGGTTCATAACTATACCAACTCCAAATTAACAATTCTTAGAGTTTCTTCATTTGGGAAGATGTAGTTTAGTCAAGGGGATATCTAGAATTAAATTAATAGTCTGGGCATTTTTTTTTTTTTTTTGCAGTACTGGGGATTGAACCCAGGGGCATTCTACCTCCGAGATACACCCCCAGCCCTATTTTTTTTATTCTTTATTTGAAACAGGGTCTCACTAAGTTGCAGAAGGCCTCACTAAGCAACTGAGGCTGGCCGCGAACCTGTGATTCTCCTGTCTCAGCCTCCCAAGTACTGGGATTACAAGCATGCGCCACCACGCCCGGCTGTCTGGGCAACTTTTAAAAATTTATTTATTGGTGCATTATAATCATACATCTTGATGAAGTTCAGGGTGGTAGAGGCATACATGCACACAGCACTCATTTAGCCCTCCCCCAGTTCCCACCCCATTCCCTCCCCTTCCCTCCTTGTGCTCAGCATAGTGATTGACTTTGATAAGTTGTGTATGTGCATCATGTCCATTGAGGTGTTTCCCTCTTCCCCCCTCCCAGCTCCTTCAGTTAAGTCACCTTCTTCACTCATCTAAGGTTTCTCCTTCTTTGTCTGGAGTCCCTCCTATGTCCCATTTTCTCCCTAACTTCCACATATTAGGGAGAACATCCGACTTTTCACTTTTTGTGACTGACTAATCTCACTTAGCATAATGTTCTCCAATTCCATCCATTTCCCTGCAAATGACATAATTTTGTTCTT
>PVJS01010797.1:0-47182 GCA_004027185.1 Glis glis | reverse complement strand
GAGGCTGCCAAGGTGAGGCCAAGGCTTGGGGCAGGCGCAGAGGCCGCCGAGGTGATGCTGACGCTGCCAAGGTGGCGCGGAAGCCTGGTGCGGGTGCAGAGTCTGCCGAGGTGACACGGTGGGGGGGGGATCCGAGGCCCGGGGCAGGCCCAGAAGATGTCAAGGTGACACACGGAGAGGCCGGGGTCTGGTACCTGGCACACAAGGGTCCCTGCGAGGTGGTGCGGGAGCTTCCGGGGTGGCGCGTGTGTGGGCGGTCCGGTACCCGGCGCACAAGGGGCCCGGCGAGGTGGCGCGGGTGGCTTCCGGGATGGGGCACGCGCGGGCGGTCCGGTACCTGGCGCACAAGGGGCCCGGCGAGGTGGCCGGGGGCTTCCGGGGTGGGGCGCGCGCGGGCTTTCCGGTACCAGGCGCACAAGGGGCCCGGCGAGGTGGCGCGGGTGGCTGCCGGGGTGGGGCGCGCGCGGGCGGTCCGGTACCTGGCGCACAAGGGGCCCGGCGAGGTGGCCGGGGACTTCCGGGGTGGGGCGCGCGTGGGCGGTCCGGGACCCGGCGCACAAGGGGCCCGGCGAGGTGGCGCGGGTGGCTGCCGGGGTGGGGCGCACGCGGGCGGTCCGGTCTGCACTATTCTTTTTAATATCTCTTTGGCTATATTACTGTTTTTATCAGGATGGTATTTTCTTGCCTTAATAAACTTTTGTTTTTGCCTTTTAATTTTTGTCCTACTTAAAATTACAACAAAAACTAATGGAGTCTATGATTAGAAATTCTTAAAAAGTCCTTGAGTTGACTAAGTGTGTTTTCTAATTTTTCATTTACTTTGAAAATGTTATGGAGTATTTTGGGTATTAAAATGAGAAAAATATACTGAACACCCACATATTCTCCACACAGCTTAAGGAATAAAATATTAGAGTCAGTTGCAATCTGAAAATCTCTCCTTGTTCCCATTCTTTCTCTTGCCAGAGGTAATCCCATCTTGAGTTTGTATTCACAGACATGAGATATTATTTTGTGTGTTTAAAAATTTTCTTATAGCTGGGCATGGTGGCACACACTTGTAATTCAAGTACTTGGGAGGCTGAGACTGGAGGATTGCAGGTTCAACGACAGCCTCAGCAACATAGCAAAACTCAGCAACCTAGTAAGACCCTGTTTCAAAACAGAAAAAAAGGGCCGCGGGTGTAGGTTGGAATGCCCCTGGGTGCAATCTCCAGTAACACACACACACACACACACACACACACACACACACACACACCCTATCAGTAGAATTATGCTTAACACATTCATTTTCCTGCAGCCTACTTTTTCACTTAACACCCGGTCAAATTTATTTATGGCAGTGCAAATGGCTCTTTCATTCTTCCACATTGCTATCTATGGCATTGTAGGACTAGGTGGATATTTACATTGAAAATCAGCCCGTGGGTACCAGAGCTCTATAGAAATCACCTTTAGCTCCATGTCACTATTAGAAGAAAATAACTTTTGTGTACATTCCCCTTGGACACATATGTGGTCACTTCTTTAAGCGCCACACCTAAAGTAGAGTTGCTGGGCCACAGAGATGTGCATATCATACTTTATTAGATGTTGCCAAATTCATCTTCTGTGTGATTGTACTGGATTACAGTCTGAGAGTTCCAGTTTCCTCACCTCCACATCAACACTTGGAATTTTCAGACTTTAATCTTTGCCAAGATTGATTTGAAATGCTATCTTCTAGTTTAGATTATATTTACTCAAATATTGGAGGTTGAACATGCATTTATGGGCCATTCCCATTTCCTTTCTTATATTTGTTGTCTCTTTTCCTCCTCTGGTTATTTGCCTTTATCTACTTGGTTTGTAGGAATTACTTTATATTTTCTGAGACTGGATCTTTGTTGATATGCATTGTAAATGTCTCCCCCTCTGTGCTCAACCCTCCTTCTCTAATTTATCCTAAGTGTTAAAACATATATCCACATAGAAAGACTCTGCCTGTCATAAATGCAGAAGCAAAAGCATTGTTACAGACCCACCATCCACCACAAAATCCCTCAACTCAGTGAGTGTTCCAGAGAGCAAGTATCCGAGTCTGAGGTGTATATTGCCCTGGCCAAGTCTGAGCACTGGTTTATTTTTATTTGCTGGCTCCAGAGGGGTTGTCTGGACTGTTTGCACTGATCTCATGTTCCCATTTGGTCGTTAGCGTCTATATAATGTATTTTTAGCACCTAGTGTAATTACAGGCATAGTTGTTCATTAAAGCAAGCTCTTTTTGGGCAGGCTCTATGTAAAATTTATCCCTGTATATCCCACATCGCCTAGAAGTGCAGTAGGTGTTTAAGAGAGATGCTTGATTAAAGGAGACAGGAAAACCTCCCATCCTGGTCTCTGTCTTGCCCAAACAGTTGTTTTCCAGTAATAAATTCTCACAGTCCTTTGGATTTGTTTATTGAGGTGCTGTGACTCTTCATAGATAATTGATAATTTTTTTTAATTAGTCAACTCAAGTTGTGGCGTATGTTGTATCATCTTTCTTACAGATAGAATGACAGTTAATAAAGAGATTTTTTTATCCAACTGGTTTTAACATAAATGTTATATATTTTAATTATTAATGTCAGCTATCAATGTCATATTAATATGTCAGTAAGGGTGCCAGGAATTAGGAGTGTTCTTTGGTGATCATGGTTTAGAAATACTATACTTTCAGAAGGAAAGAATCGAGCTTAAATTTTTAAAAAATCTTTCCATTTTCACATAAAATATTCATTTAAATTTTTATCTAGCATCTCTTATCTATCATCTATCTATCATCTGTCTGTACTGGGGATTGAACCCCGGGGCCTTCTACCTCCAGGATACACCCCCAGCCCTTTTTATTTTTTATTTTTTTAAATGTTGAAACAGGGTCTTGCTAAGTTACTGAGTCTGCCCTCGAACTGAGTCTGCCCTCGAACTTGCGATCCTCCTGCCTCAGCCTCCCAAGCACTGGGTTTACAGGCGTGCACCACCACGCCTGGCTTCACATAAAATATTTAAAGAGTCTTTAACATTTTCATATTAAGTACTTTTAAAAGTTTCAAAAGATTGTTTAAAATACTTTATTGTGATTTTGTAAATAAGGCATCAATATAAACTAAATTATTATAAAAACCCTAAGAGGAAATCATAGGCTCTCATGTATTTAAAATAAATTAATTTCAAATGATTCACTCTGAATCAGGAAAGTATTTTATATATCCATCCAACCATCCATCCAACCATCCATCCATCCATCCATCCTTCCAATGTCCTGTGGTAATGCCATTCACAGGAACATGTAAAATTGAACTTTCTACCCTTTGACATTAGTTGTGGCCTTTTAATTTGTATAGTAACTAAAATGTGGGCAGAAGAGTGCTGTGTCACTGCTGGGCAGAAGCCTGTGAGGGCAGTGATGGAGCTGCCTCATCTCCTCAGCCCTGTGCCCACTGCTGCCTGGTAGTGTGCAGGCAGTGGGCTCTCTCCACCTGGGCTGAGCACGTGGGGATGTGCAGCAGAGTTCCCAGGGGACATGCACTGGACAGTGTCAGTGAAAATATAAGCCTTCCTTGTTATAAGCCACAAGACTTGGGGGTTTAGCCTATTTAATTCTAACAACTATCTTCACTGTATTACATTTCAATCCTATTTTTCAAATGTATCTTAGAGATGTAGAAGTTAAAATAAATGCAGTTTTTAACATTCAGTAAGGCTAGTTATTTTTAAGTGGTTGCTATCAAATCTGACAGTTGCACTGTAAAAAGTTAACATTCATTTTCTTTGTCAAAACTTTGTGACTTGTACATTTTCTTCCTCAGTAGACATCTCTCTCCTCACCACTGTGTCAAGGCTGGGAGAAGGGGTGAGATGAATTATAAGCTGTCACTATTTTACTTGATTGTTCCAGTGTCATATAAGAGCACAAGAGTTTGTCATCTTGGATCCTGCCTGCTTTGATTTCATGTTCTCTCTCCAATAAAATGGAAGATAAATATATCTACATTGTTCTTACATTTCTTTGTTTTATTACTAAATTTCGCATGGCCATTTTTTTTTTTGTGGTACTGGGGATAGAACCCAGGGCCATTCTACCTCGGAGCTACATCCCCAGCCCAATTTTTTATTCTTTATTTTGAAATAGGGTCTCACTAAGTTGCGGAGGGCCTCACTAAGTAGCTGAGGCTGGCTGTGAACCTGTGCTCCTCCTAACTCAGCCTCCCAAGTACTGGGATTACAAGCGAGCGTCACCACACCCAGCTCACATGGCCATTTTTTGCTTAGCTAGCAAGGCTTTCAGTATTCAAGTGTGTGTGTGTCTGTCTCTCTCACAGAACACACACACACACACACACACACACACGCACGCACGCACGCACACCAGCCATGGTTTTCATAAGCAATTAGCATTTTAATGATAATTTTTTCTTTCATACTTTGGAAGCTTAACATCTCTAATCACTTTTTTCTCATTATTTTCATTTCTGTATTTAGTTCAAAGCTAAATTAAATGGAGCTAACTGGCAGTTTTAAAAATAAATTTTATTTGTGATTTCATTTATTTCAATTGGTATAAGCTATGTATATGATAATTTTTTTATTTCATTACTTGACAAAGTTGACAAGCATATTTATCTTTTAATTTGAATAAATATTTGGTTGGTCCCTAATGGTTGCCTAGTAAATTTAGGTAGTCTCAAGCTGCTTTTTAATCTTAAGTACTTCCACTAGATGGTGCTCATTCCTTTAGGAAATCTGAGACCTTGCTCAAGGAACTTGTTGATTCTGTCACTGATGGGTTAAAAATAAAAAAAGCAAAAAAAGCAAATTCAGGCTAAAGCAGTATGAAAATCTTGTGAAATTTTCTTATGTCATGTAAGGAACTGTGGAACTCTGTAGTAGATGTATTTATGATTAATAACATATTATATTTCCAAAGAATCAGTGACTTTATTATATGGCTCTTTCATATAAAATATATTTAAATGCTTATTGTATATTATGTTAGGTGATGGAGATAGAATGGTTAAAAATAGACATGGTGGTCTTTAGCCACATGACTCATGGAGTCATACTTAATCACTTGAATAAATATAAATTTATAACTGAGATATGGACAGAGTTTTGGTCCTTAAAATATGTAATGGGTGAAAATGGAGGTATTTGTTCAGATTCTAGGAAGTTTTGTTCAAGAATTGACCACTGAGATGGTGGAATGAGATCTGCAGGTTGTTTAAGAATTGACCAGGTGAGAGTGAATTGGAGGAGACGTTTTCCAAATGCTAAGTATGAGTGTGGGGTTGGGGTCTTCATCAGAACCCCAGGCCTTGGAATGGTTGGATCTGATGGGCCTTTGCAGTTCTAGAGACTTGTGTTCTTCAGTTCTTATTTCTTTGATAACTTCCTTCCTTATCTCTTTTCCCTTCTGTCTTTCTGGAAATTCTCTTAGGTGGATATTGGTCTTTCTGTATTGGTGATCTAATGTTTTTCTTCTGCTTTTGCTTTCTGAAAGATTTCCTCAACTTTTACTTTCTATCTTTCTGCATAAGTTTAGGAGGGGTGTCTGTTCTCTTTTCATAATATTCTAGTCTTATCCCATGGATATATAATAGGATCTTTCTGAGGATGATTAAAACACAGAAAACAAAAGTCCCTTTTTTTCCATTGGTTACTATGTTCCATATGGTTTTCAAAGTTCAACATACCTTGTTCAGTTCTTCTAGCAGCACTAAGAGATAGGTACTGATCTTTACCCCCATTGTAAAGATTAGAAGAATCAAGGTACTGTTGTGACTGGTCACACAACAGTGAGGTGATGGAGCCGGCCTTGGACCCAGGTGATCTGACTCAAATCCTATGCTTTTAACATCATGCTAGTCTCCTGAGTTTTTATTATTTTTATACTTTTATTGGTGCATTGTAATTATACATCATAAGTTCAAAGTGATAGAAACATACATGCACACATCACTTGGTGCACCTCCTTCAGCATCCTGCCCTGTCACCCCTCTTCCTTCCCCATACATGTTAGTCAGATTGGTAGTGATACCGTCATATACGGATATAATGTTATTTGAACTATTCTTTCATCAAGCCTCCTTTTCTCCCTCCCCAAGTCTCCTTCCACTATTCTCCTGGTCTCTCTCCTCAATTATCTGAAGTTTCTTCTGTTTCCTATTTTCTCTTTAGCTTCCACATATGAGAGAAAACAAATGACCATTGACTTTATGAGACGGGCTGATCTCACTTAGCATAATATTCTCTAGTTCCTTCCATTTTCCTGCAAATGACATAATTTTGTTCTTCTTTATGGCTGAGTAAAAGTCTATTGTTTGTATTAGCACATTTTCTCTGTCCGTTCATCTGATGACAAACACCTAGGTTGGTTCCATACTTTGGCTATTGGAATTGTGCTGCTATAAACATGGATATGCATGTATCACTGTAGTATTCTGACTTTAATTCTTCTGGAATGATACTGAGGATTGGTACAGCTGGATCATATGGTCGTTTTGTTTTTAGTCTTTTGAGGAACCTTTATACTGATACCGATAGTGGTTGTACTAATTTACAATCCTACCAACCCTGTGTCAGGGTTTCTATTTCCCCACATCCTCGCCAGCATTTATTATTGTTTGTATTCTTGATAATTGCCATGCTAACTGGAGTTAGATGGAATCTCAGTGTAGTTTTGATTTGCATTTCCCTGATTGCTATTGATGTTGAACAATTTTCATATGTTTATTGGCCATTTTTATTCTTTTGAGAAGTGTCTACTCAGTTCAATTGCGTATTTTTAATTTTTTTAAGTGTTTTCTTCTTATTGATGGATACTCAGTGGAATGGTTTGGGCTTTATTTTAAATTCTCTTCCCGTTGTTTATAATCCTTGTTTACTCTGGGACTTTTTTGTTTGTTGTCTGCTTAGTATTTCTCCTGGTGAGGCTTTCCTCAAATGTCTACTAATTCCTCTGCCTGTATTTAATAGTGAGTGGTTAAAAAGCTGATTAGACGCTCTGTGTGCCTGGATACAACCTGGTGACTGGTGGTCTATCTTTAGAGCAGCAGTTTTCTTTTTATTTTTATTTTTTGGTACTGAGGATTGAAACTAGGGGCATTCTACCTCTGAGCTATACCCCCAGCCCTATTTTTTATTCTTTATTTTGAAACAGAGTCTCACTAAGTTGTGGAGGGCCTCACTAAGTAGCTGAGGCTGGCTGCAAACCTGTGATCCTCCGGTCTCAGCCTCCCAAGTACTGGGAGTACAAGCGTGCTCCACCACACCAGGCAGAGCAGCAGTTTTCAACCGGGGGTGGGGTGGGGGATATGCACCCCCTTCCTCACCTCTCATCATTTGGCACCATCTAGTACAACTTAGGATACAGATCCATATCTGCTATTCTTTGCTGAACGTTGTAAGCATAATTTTAGCGGCATTATTGTAATTCATCAGCTGCTTATACCATAATTTATTTCAAAATTTTCTTTTTTGTGTGTGGTACTGGGGATTGAACCCAGGGGCATTCTACCTCCGAGCCACATCCCCAGCCCCATTTTATTCTTTATTTTGAAACAGGGTCTCACTAAGTTGCGAAGGGCCTCACTAAGTAGCTGAGGCTGGCCATGAACCCAGATCCTCCTGTCTCAGCCTCCCAAGTACTGGGATTACAAGCATGCGCCACCACGCCCGGCTTATTTCAACATTTTCTTATAGTTTGACAACACAGTTTTTCTCTATCAATTCTCAGGTTACTTTGAAATACAGTTTATATAGGAGTCATAGGATAAATGCTTGAGTCTTTTTATTTTTATTTTTATTTTTTTGCGGTACCGGGGATTGAACGCAGGGGCGTTCTACCTCCGCGCTACACCCCTGGCCCTATTTTTTATACTTTATTTTGAGACCAGGTCTCACAAAGTTGCGGAGGGCCTCACTAAGTAGAGAGAGAGAGAGAGAGAGAGAGAGAGAGAGTGTGCACGCGCGTGCATGTGCGAGCCGAGGCTGGCCGCGAACCCGGATCCTCCTGTCTCCACCTCCCAAAGTACTGGGATTACAAGCGTGCGCCACCACGCCCGGCATGCTTGAGTCTTTAACGCAGTAATTTTCAGAAAATTGTCTTGGTATCCTGGCATTCTCCAAAGTTAATCAGTAATAATCTTTTTAGTACCATTATCTCATTTTACTCAGATTATGTTTATATGACTCATTTATGTTGTGATTAAATTAACTAATTTTTGTTGCCGAAGAGTATTCCATTCTGTAAGTATAGCACAATTTGTTTAACTGTCATTGGACATTTGGACTTTTTTTTTTGAGGCATTAGGGATCAAACCTAGGGCCTCGTGCATGCTAAACAAGTGCTAGAGCACTGAGCTGCACCCGCAGCCCTCATTGTGATTTTTGACTGTCGTAGACAATGCTGCCCTACATTCCCCTACAGGTTCTCACTTTATATGAGAAACTGTGTTTCCACTGGGTATATACTGAAGAATGTAATTGCTGGGAAGTAGGGTTTTCATCCAACTATTTGTATACATATTTTTGTAAAGTATATATTTAAGAATGGAGTTGCTAAGGTAATAGGTAATTCTCTTAAAAATTAGTTCCAGTTTATATTCCTGTCAGCACTGTATTACAGTTGTTGCTGTTCTGTACACATATATGCTAGCCCCTGGGTAGAACTTGTTTTTGTTTTTGAGCCCTCTGTAGGGGGTTGTAGTGAAATTTCACTGGTTTTAAGTTTGGAACCCCAGATGACCAGTAACGTTAAGCGCTTCTTCATATGTGTGCTGACCATCTAGATGTCCTTGTTAATGAAGTGCTTGTTCAAGCCTTCTACCTAGTTTTCTTTTGGGTTGTCTTTTTCTTACTCATATGTAGGAATTTCTTATAAGTGCTCTTTAGCACTCAGGTGTGGGTCAGACACTTTGTTGGCTATGTGTTTTACAAATGTCTTTTATCTCTCTGTGGCCTCTTTTAAATGAGGTATTGATGAACAGAGGTTCTCAATTGTAGCGGTGTAGTTTATTAACCTTTTCCTTTATGATTAGCACTTTTTGTGTCCTGCGTAGAAGAACTTTGTGTACCTCAAGATCATGAAGATATTTTCCTGTATTAAATTCTAGAAACTGTAGATCTACAGTCTATGCTGAGTTGAGTTTTCTTTGTGTGAAGTAGGGATCAAAACCATTTTGTTTTCTACATGGATGTTTAGTTGATGCAGTGCCGTGTAAGGAAAGGCTTTCCTTTCTCCACAGCTTTGTGATACCAACTTTTTCTCATTAATCTGGAGTTCATACATGCATGGGTCAGCCACTGGATCGTCCATCCATTTGGTTTTTCTGTACTTACATCAGAATCATGGTGTCTCACTTCTAGAAAGAATCTGTTGGTGTGATTGTTACTCCATTGTATTCATAGTTCAATTTGGGTAGAATGGATATCTTTACAACACTGAATCTTACAACTTACAACTATGGCATGTTTTTCCATTTATTTAGGTTTTTAAGTTTTTCTCACAAATTATTTATAATTTTCTCTTATAGATATTTCACATCTTTCATTAGTTTTTCCTAGGTATTAAGAATTTTATTTTTAATTGTTTGCTACTGGTAAATAGAAATACACTATATAGTTGTAATATAGAGTTGGTGGTATAGTTTAGAGGTAGAATGCCCCTGGGTTCAATCCCCAGTACCACGTACGCACACAAAAAAGAAAGTCTGGCCATAGTAAGCACTCAATATTTGTTGGTATTATAATTATTAGTAATAATTATTACTAATTATTTGTTCAACCAAATAACTAGTTATCTGAATAAAATATTAAAGTTGGCAGTAGTTAAAGGAACAATGTAGAAAATAAAACCAATTTATTGCTAGTCTGATTCATTTTTGGCATGCATGTGTAATTAGATATACAAGGAGCAATCAAGAGTATAATTGCTATAATTTTTTAGCTGAGAAGGTATTTTTAAAATATTGCATTTCTTAATATTATTAGATTTACATTTCTTCTTTGGAACTTGATGAAAAGTAGTATTTCATCTTAGGCAGAAAATCAACTTTTTACTGCTCCTCATTGGCAAATATTTGTTATGCCCACATAGTCTGAGTTAATGTAGTAAAATCTTGATACCTCCACAGTAGCTGCTTTGGCAGAAGTAGTAATATAACACATGTATGTCTAGGGCTGAGCAGGTGTCTCGAGTGAAATAAGACTTCTGCTGTGCTGCATGGAGCAGCTTATCCTTCCTATATAAATCAGCAGAGAGAGGACCTGATAGGATTGAATCATGTCTAACTTTTCTTGAATATTTTTGGTACAATTCCAACAGTGCCTATTTCTAAATCACAGATTTTGCCTAGTGATATTTTTATTTCTACTAAATTTTGAAACTCTGCAGTATTTCAGGGTCCTAACTTGCATTTTGGTAAATAGACCCTTGAGATTCTTAGGACGATTTGATTTGGTATCTTGCACCTTCTTGGAAACGTGTTGCCGAGCCTGTGGCATCATCCTCTCTGTAGACCAATGATGCGAGCACATCGCACCAGCTGCGATCTGGCCGTCTGAGATCTGCAAAGACCTTAGCAGATGCTCTTCTGCTGTGAGACAGTGACGACTGCTGCTCTGGAAGGATTATTGAGTGCATCTAGGGAACAACTCACTATCCGGGATAGAGAGAGGCCACCCGCCCTCCCCCTCCTCCTCTTTTGAACACGATAGGAGCAAAGAGTAAGACAAGCCAGAAAGGGAAGACATAACAAGTCTCTAGACAGAGGAGACGATGCACAATGAGTAGAACGTAGGACTGCAGTGCAAGCATTTGATACCATAATCCAGATTTTCACAGAAGATATGGCTGTGTTACAAAGGATCTGTTTATCTCAGGAGTCTACAAAGTACTTAGCTCACCTGCCAAGGTCAAAATGTGGTATACTTAAAAAGTCTGGTCCCAAGCATAAACTTTTAATGATATAACTGTTACATAAAAATGATTAATATTCAAGGAGATAGATGTGTTCATTACCTTGACTTGATCATTACACATTTATATATGTATTGAATCATTGCACTATACCTCATTAATGTGTATAAATAGTATGTCTCAATAAAAAAATAAGAAATAAAGGACATTTTTACTTTTTAAAATCTCTAGGCTTGCTTGAAATGCCTTCGATCCCACAGTTTGCCTTTTTTTTTTTTGCATATTGCCACCAAGTCTAACTAGCAATTTTCTCTTCAGATATTAAAATAAAAACCATAGGAAAGACTTCCCACAGCATAAAATTCTAAGGTTAAAAATAAAAGAGGAAGCAGAAGTGACAGATACAAAATTTTCCTTTAAGCTTCTAGTTTTTGTAACTTTTATTAATATCCATTTACTTTTGCTCATGAAACTTTTTTAAAAATTAGTTAAAAAGAACAACTGTAATTAGTTGTAATTATTTCTTATTGTCAGTCCTTCTATCCAGTATACTATAAACATCCAAAACATAGGGACTGAGTTTATCTTTTTTTTTTTTTTTGCGGTACTGGGGATTGAACCCAGGGGCGTTCTACCTCTGCGCTACACCCCCGGCCCTATTTTTTATACTTTATTTTGAAACCAGGTCTCATGAAGTTGCAGAGGGCCTCACTAAGTAGAGAGAGAGAGAGAGAGAGAGACAGGGAGAGAGAGAGAGAGAGAGAGAGAGCTGAGGCTGGCCGTGAACCCAGATCCTCCGGTCTCTGCCTCCCAAAGTACTGGGATTACAAGCGTGCACCACCAAGCCCGGCCTGAGTTTATCTTCTATCCCTTCTGTATCCTTGATGGCAGGACATCAGCCCGAGCAGGGCATTACAGGGCATTACATGGTAGATATGTCTTAGTTTATTTTTTTGTACATATGTGACATTTCCTGAATTTTTGTATTTACCTTTTGGAACCATTGTAGAATGCTGAAGTTGTATAAATGAAATGTTTATGCCACTCAGAATGTGTTGGTTATTATTATGTAACTAGTATACTATGATGTGAGAGAATACCTAAGTCTGTTACCTGAGTCTGAAATTAAAAGAGGGAAGATGAATAACGATATAAAGGATGTCATCACAGAGATGAACTGCAGTTAGAGATTATTGGGAAGAACAAGCAGATAAGGTGGAGATTTGGGCTTCTAAGATGATGGTGGAACCTTTAAGAGGTGGGGCTGAGTGGGAGGTCTTAGGCCATTAGGGGTGTGTCCTTGAAGATGATTGTAGGACTCTGGTCTTTCTTCCTCTCTCTCTTGCTTAGTAGCTTCCATGTGGTGAGTGATTTTGCCCCGCCACATGCTCCCACCATGATGTCCTGCCTTGCCACAGGCCCAAAGCAACAGGGACAATCTATCATGCACTGGAACATCTGAAACCATGTGCTAACATGAACCCTTTCTGTTCTAGGAGAATCCTTGGACTGTCTCAGCTTCTGTAGTTGTCCCCATTCCTTGGCTTGGGCCCTGGATTACATAGTTGTTTTCTCACTCTGTTTTTGTTGGCACAGATCCATCCTGTGTCTAATCTTCCTGTATCAAGGATCCTCTTATATGGCCCTTGTGATTACATTGGGCCCATCTGGATAATTCAGGATAATTTTCTCATCTCAGTTTTTTTTTAATTTTAAGAAACATAGCTTTATTTTAAAGGAACATATGTAAAAGCCCCTTTTACCATGTTTTGGGGACTTGGATGCAGGCATCTTTGCGGGGTGCCATTACTCAATTACCACATGCCCCATTATTATTCCTGGCATGCCTTCATCCTAGCTTCTGTGGCTGGGAATAATGGAGTATCCATGTTCACTTAGAGCCAGGGGTATTAATGGGAAAGAAAAGAATTACCAGATAGGCTAAGTGCATTTTGGAACGCTGTTATTGTGTTGAGTCGTTTGTTATTCTGTTCTCCACCACTCCGCCACACACACACCCCATTTTTTTTTTTTTTTGCGGAACTGGGGATGGAACCCAGGGTCATCCTACCTCTGAGCTACACCCCAGCCCTATTTTTTTATTCTTTATTTTGAAACAGGGTCTCGCTAAGTTGCAGAGGGCCTCACTAAGTAGCTGAGGCTGGCCGCGAACCCGGATCCTCCAGTTTCAGCCTCCCAAGTACTGAGATTACAAGCGTGCGCCACCACGCCTGGCTCCAATTTTTTATGGAAACCTGTAATTGTCAAGTAGCTGTCTTTCTTCTTTACCTTCCTACATTTGGAGCACCCTGTTACAGCACCTCCACTTAATTACTAAGTAAAGTCTGAGAGTGAATGGCTAGTGATGTATGTGAGACAGTGCTAGTTTAGTTCTGGAATACCTCCATAAATATTCTAACCTAGAATTCTGAGACATCAAGATCTTTGGGGTTTTTCTCTCCCCTTTAGTGCCTCTCTCATGGGCTCCTCCTCTACCCAGCCTTTACTGTTGGAGGTCCACTGAGCTTATCCTCAGACCTACCTCTCAAACTGTGCACCATACTTTCTCCCTGGGTGGTTTTGTTTCTTTCTTTTTTTTTTTTTTTGCGGTACTGGGGATTGAACCCAGGGGCATTCTACCTCCAAACTATACTCCCAGCCCTATTTTTATTCTTTATTTTGAAACAGGGTCTCACTAAGTTGTGGAGGGCCTCACTAAGTAGCAGAGGCTGGCTGAGAACCTGCGATCCTCCTGTCGCAGCCTCCCAAGTGCTGGGATTACAGCGTGTGCCACCATGCCTGGCTGTTCATTTGTATTCGTTTAAGTTATCCTTTGCATTCCCCAACTCTTCATATCTCCATCTTCAGTTTTGGTCTTTCTTTTGAAAGCCAGGCCTATAGTCAGAGGCCTGCTGCTCCTCCACTTGGATGTCTCATATGACCTGTTAGGGTTTATGAGTAAACACGAATGTTGAAAGCATGTCCCCAGTGTGGCAGAGTCCAGAGGTCAGGCCTTACTGGATGAGGTGGGTCACTGGGAAGTGGCTCTAGGGACAGTATTTATCCCTGGCCCCTCCTCTCTCTGTCTCTCTGCTTCCAGGCTGCCATGATCTGAGCAGCTGTCCTCTGCCACCCCCGCCACCATGACGTTTTTGCTTCGGAGCCAGCCGGCATGGACTGAACCTCTGAAACCATGAGCCAAATAAATCTTTGCTCTTCTAAGTTCTTCTTGTCAGGTGTTTTGGTCACAGCAACAAAAAAGTGACTAAAACAGGACCTTACACTGAATGCATCTAAAACTAAAGTCTTGATCATCCCCTTTTAATTTGATCTTCCTCTTTCAGAATTCTGCATTTCCATAAATGGCAGCAAGGTTCCTCTGGTTCTCATAAACGTAGAACTCATCCTGGACACTTCCTTCTCCCATCACAAGCAGTCAGTCCCCTAAGTACTTTTTATTCCACCCTATTTATTTGACAAATATTTGAGTACATGCTAAATTCCCTGCACTGTTATAAACCCTGGGCATATAGGGGCGAACGTGACAAACCAGGGCTTTCTTTTCTCATGAACTTATATTAAAGAAGTAAAAAAAATAAATGAACAAAACAATTTCCACACCAGTCAGTGTTGTGAAACCTCAGAAAAGGGTGATGTGAAAAACAGTAGCTCAGGTCACAGAACACCTCTCTGGAAAGGTGGCATCTTAATTGAGACCTAAGGTCAGGGAGGCAGCCATTTGGTGGAGGCAGAATATTTGAGACAGGAGGAGCAGCAAGTCCCTAAGTTGGGACAGACTTTGGTAGATCTAAGACAGAAAATCCCAATGTAGCCAGAGGGTAATGAATGGGAAGGAGTGGTAGGGGGTGTGTCCAGACAAGAAAGAGAAGGCCTGAACACCTGAGGAGTGGAATTCAGATGTGATGGACAGGACAGGACAGTGCCTTCCCCTAACCCTAAAGACATCTATATTTTTGTCTCTGAAGCCCTCACATGGCAGAAGAGACTTTGCAGATGTGATTAAATTTAGGATCTTGAGATAGGGAGATTGTGCTGGAGTATCCAAGAGGGTCCATTGTAATGACAAGATTCTTGTAATAGGGAAGCATGAGGGTCACACTCAGCAAAGAGATGTGAGGATGGACACAGGGAGAGAGTGCGAGGGCAGAGAGGGAGGATTTAAGCATGTGTCAGCGAGACAGAAGTCACAGTCTCCTATAACCTCATCTCAGAAGGGGTGTCCCATGTCTTTTGCCCATTTCAGTTCATTTGAATCCAGTCACTCGATCCAGCCTGCAAGCAGGAGGGAAGATTCCCTGAGGGCTGAGTGCTGGGAAGGGAGGCTCCTCAGCAACTGACCACAACCCTAGCGTTGAATAATGTATGAGCTTCCTTCCCCCTTCTTTTTCTGAACCTCTGCTTTTCTGTGCCTGGGGGTCTTCGCATCTCTGATGGCCACACGTGTTCACTTTTCTATCATGAGCATAGAAAATGGCAGGTCAGGATGATTGATAGGTTTTTCTTACAATCTCATCTTCATGTTTTCTAGAAATGTTTCACTATTTTCTGGCTTTTGAGTGGCATTGTTTGCTAGTATTGCTGTGCACTTAAAAATTTTACATTAGTTAGGCATTTCAGTGGGATTCTGAGTAGGAAACGTGATAAATTTGTGGGTTCAATTCACCATTTGGAAATCAGACATGGTTGGTCTGTGTTTTCAAGGTAACTTCTAGTGTGGAATTGTGGACTATTTCCACATGTAGAATATTAATTTAATGGGAAAACTGCTCTTTTGCCTCCCTGTATCCAAAACTTACTTCATGTAGGTCTTAGTATTAAACACTCATTTTAATTGATCTGGGAAGAAATTTCAGCTTGCTTTCAGAGTTGGAGGATTCAGTAGAGTCATCCCTGAAGTTTGAATTCATTTGCTTTATGAATTGGGACTTGGGTTTCTGGGTGCCTAAACTATCTCATTAATACTGTATTAGCCTTCTGCCATTTGAAAATAATCAAATTTTATGAACCATTACATATGAACCATGAGATTGTTTGAAAGCCAGTAAAAGGACATAAACACAATTTTACAATTTAATTTTTATAAATAAATTTTAACATATACTCACACAATTCTAATGACTTAATAGAGGAAAAGTTGGGGAAATTTCTTAGAAAATTGAGATTTCATTTTTTATTAGAAATGAATTGCACACTTTTTTTGTGGTACTGGGGATTGAATTCAGGGGCATTCTACCTCCGAGCTACACCCCAAGCCCTATTTTATTCTTTATTTTGAAACAGGGTCTCACTAAGTTGCGGAGGTCCTCAATAAGTAGCTGAGGCTGGCCGCGAACCTGCGATCCTCCTGTCTCAACAGCCCAAGTACTGGGATTACAATCGTGCACCACCATGCCCGGCTAATTGCACACATTTTTAACTTACACTTTTGGAGCTAGAATGTTTAGCTTTCCAGGTGGTAGGAAAATTTGTTTTGGTATAAGATTAAAGTGATTAATTTGATTCTGAATTTTCTCTGTCCACCTAGGGGTCATCTTCCTATACACAAAGCTGTTATAGGATTTTGTTTGTGACTAAGAGGTATATTTGTTTATTCATGTCTGCACAGTTTATGTATAATAGCAGCTTTGATTTTCTATTAAAATGAATTCACAGTGAAAAATGTTTTTCATAGGAAGATAAACATTTTAGGTAACTCTGCCAGGAATAAGGAATGGTAGCTGTGTTTTATATAAAACCTATAGTGGGGGAAGGGCAATGCCATTTTTTTAAGATATGTTACAAAATGCGTTTGAGCACATTAACATGTCCCAGCTGTGGTGGTAGCAGTGCAAGAAAATGACAATTTATATTATTAGACAAAGCAGAAAAATAGAATAGCACTGTAGAACATAAAAATATATGAAAGTGAAAATATGCAGTTGAAAAGTGTACATCAATGCGTGAAAGAAAGGACAGTTTTGAGAAGGTGCAATAAATAAGAGAAGATGATAAAAGCAGTCCTGGGCTGATGCCAGAGGCAGCTGGTCTGGGACACTGTCATAAATTGCTGAGGTTTCGCTGACCTCACAGTTGCAGCAGAAGGTCACAGTGGACAGCTTGGAAAAACGTGAACACTGAAACATTAAGGGATCGAGCAAAGGTAAGTTTCATGAAATGCTAAAGCCTGTTCTGCGTCTCTCTGTAAGGGAATTCTTTGAAGTATACTAGTCTTTTCTTTAAAGTTTCTTGTCACTGCTTTTCAGACCTCAGAATCAGGGTGTTTTATGGAAAAATACCACCTGGTTCTGACAGTAACACACATCGCAAGCCTAGATCTGTTTTACCTGTGGTTTCAGGTAAAATGCCAGAACCCCAAGAAAGTGTGCATCAGGTAAAAAATATTAATACCCTGCACTAGGGTCATGCAATTTGCTATGAATTGTGCAGCCACAAAGAAATGTTAGACCCTTTATTTATTACATTCATGTATTCAGAGATTTAGCAGTGGTGGTTCTCAAAGTATAGTTTGTGGACACTTTAGGGTCTCTGCGGTGATTTTGGGGCCACGATTTTTTAAGATAGTTTTATAATGACATTTGTTTCTTTCACCGGGTTGACATTCACATTGAGGGTAAAAGCACTGATGGATCACACTCCATGCGCCATCACACACCTCAAGGCCAGGATGGCGAGTGGCACTAGTTAGTGGGTTGTTACGTTCTTCATCACCACGCAGTCACATAAAACAACAAACATAGTTGGGTGTGGTGGCCCATACCTGTAATCTTGGTACTCGGGAAGCTGAGACAGGAGGATTGCAGGTTTGAGGACAGCTGGGGCAAGTAATGAGACCCTCATCAACCTAGTGAGACCCTGTTTCAAATAAAAATAAAAAAGGGTGGAGTTTAGCTCGGAGGTTGAATGCCCTGAGTTCAAGCCCCAGTACCTCACACAGAAAACAAAGAAAAACAAAAAAACCTCAACAAACACCAGTTTACGAATGTGTTAATGAAGCAGTAAAAATTATAAGTTGTGTTTAATCTTAACTATTTAGTACATGTCATTTTAATATCAAGTCTTTTTAATGTAAAAGAAATGGGAAGTACTCAGCATTTTGCTGCAAACCAACATTCTGGTTGCTCCGAGGAAATGCCATTGTGGAATTTTGTAATCTGTGGAATTCACTACCTGCTGTTTTCATAAGATAGCTTTAGAAAGTATAGGTTTCTGGCAGGCACGGTGGCTCATGCCTGTAATCCCATCTATCTGTGGGCTGAGGCAGGAGGGTTGTAAGTTTGAGGCAAGTCTAGGCAACTTAGCGAGACCTTATCTCAAAATAAAATAAAAGGACTGGGATGTAGCACAGAGGTAGAAGCCCCTGGGTTTAATCCCCAGTACCACCAAAAAAAAAAAAAAAAAAAAAAAAAAAAAAAAAAAAAAAAAAAAAAAAAAAAAAAGGAAGAGAAGAGGAGGAGGACAGAAAGAAATTATAGGTTTCTAATCTAGTTTATTCAGATCAATTGGTATTTGGAAGACATTTTTCCAAATGGTCAAAGTGAGTGCCATTTCAAAGACAACAGCAAACATAGCTAAACAGCCAATGCTAAAATATCAAAGTGTGCACAAAAGCAAACATATTGTTGCCAATGCACAAATAATAGAATTTTGAAAAACTTAATCTGCCATGCCATGAAGTTTCTAGTTTCCTAGTACCTAATAGCTTTTTCAATGAACTTGGTGGTGGTATTAACAAATGTGATTTTGTTGTTGTACCATGAAATGGGTAAACATTTGGAAACTTGGCATAACTCAGAGAAGCAAAGTTTTCCCGATGACCAATGCATGATGCTACAAAACCACGCATGACCAAGAGCCATGTAGAGTTGAGAGACCTCGACTGTGATGTAATGGAGCATGGAAGGCTCATTGATATGGCTACAGAGTCTACATTGCAGCTCAGCTCTGCGAAATTACCACCTCTACAGTTTTGGTGTAGTATCAGTGAATATCTGCGATTAGCTTAAAAGGCCACTAAAATGTTTCTTCTCCTTCCAGCTACAAGTCTGTGTGAGGCCTGATTTTCTCCATGTGCTTCAACAAAAGCAACATATACCAACAAATTGAATCAGAAACAGATAGGACAATTCATCTGTTTTTCTTTTCAGCTAGAAACAAAAGATATTTGCAAGTTTGTAAAAACAAGGCCACTCTCCTGAAATGTTTATTTTGAAGGATGTATTTATTTTTCATAAACATGTTATTTTTAACATTTTTATTTTAAAAGGATTAATCTAAAAATTTTTTTGGCTTTAATTTAATTCTAGAAATATCAATAGATATCACCCACATAAGGACTGTGGGCCTTAGTGAATTTTAAGAGTGTAGAGGGTTATGAGACCAAAAAACTTTGAGAACTGTTGGCCTGTAGCACTCTTGCCCTCACCGCCCTTTTATACCATGATCCTGGGGCAGTGACAGCTGCCCAGCATTACAGGATTCTTATAATCACTCACCACTAAAGAATATTAATTATTACTTTTGAGCATCTATTTTATATGAGGAATAAACTAGGGACATAGTAGTGAACTCCAGGACCATTGTCTCAGATATATCAATTTCGCTACCCAGGGTACAGGTGTGTGCAGATATATACAATAAAAGTACAAAATCTGATATGAGTAATGAAGAGGAACAGGGAGCTATCAGAACTAATAATGGGGGAGAACTGATTTTGGTTGGATAGGAATTTTCAGGAAATCTTTGTATAAATGACATTTGTGCTGAGACCCAGAAATGAGTGTGACACTCTCCCCTCACCCCCAGCTCAGGAGCACTGCAAGACAGAAGGCTTTAAGGGAGGAGGGAGCACATTGGCTGGAGGACCTAGCAAAAGGTCCCTGCAATCGGAACTTGGGTCGAGTGTCTTCACATAGAATCCTGTGGTGCCTAGCTCAGGTCATGCGGGTCTCAGATCTAGCTTCAATTTCTAAGTGTGTTGGCAAACACACCCTTAATCTCTAGTGCAGTGGTAAGCCACCGAGAGGCTCAGATAAGGAAGTGACAACCAGTTTATGATCCTTGGGAATTTCCACTGTGGATGGTCCTGCTCACACTCTCCTACAGTCCTGTTGGAATGCACTCCACATTCCCTAACCAGATACCAGCTCATCTCAGAATTATGTGTTTCCTCATCAATTTCAGCAGAATTTGGGACTGTGGGCAAAGGGTCTTTAAACTCCCATGGGGAGATGATAGCAGACAACAATGGTAGCTACCTTTTCATGGTCTGGGAAGCAATTCTCATGCTTACTCTTTTTTCTAAGAATCTTTTCATCTAGCTGTGATGCTTTTTTTCTGTGTGAGGATTTCGTTCTTCTCACCAAAGATAGAACATTCTTCTTTGGGAATAGGGCAACTAGAGTGATGGCTGTGTCAGCACAGGTCCTATTGACATATGTTATTAAACATGTAAATCTGTATTTTCAAGCCAGGTGTGGTGGCACACTATTGTGATTCTAGTACTTTGGAGGCTGAGACAGGAGGATCTCAGGTTTGAGGACATCCTCAGCAAGTAGTGTGAATCTCATCAACCTAGCAAGACCCTGTTTCAAAACAAAAAATAAAAAGGGCTGGAGGAGTAATGCAGAGGTAGAATGCCCCTGAGTTCAATCTCTAGTAGCACAAAAAAAAAAGAAAGAAAAGAAAAAGAAAAAAAAATTTCATGGCAAACTTCATTCTGCCTGGACGTCTTGCTGTGTTGTCCTCAGGTTGATTTTGCAGCCTTTCTGTTGTTTGCCGCTTGCTCTGGTCTAAATGAACTGGCTTTTCTGTGTCCATCCAGCTTCCTTTAACCCTGCTGCCACTGCCTTGGTTCAGGGCCTCTGCTCCTTTTACGCTGACTGCTTTTGAAGAAATGTCAAAGGAGCATTTGGCTGTCTCCCTCGGAAATGCATGTTCTCTGCCTGGGTTTAGATTTATGTTTAGGTCTTGCTTGTACCTTACATTTGTGGAATCCCAGTGGAGGTTGCAGGGGAATTGGGACATACACTACCATTTATTGGGTGTTCTCTGTTTCCCACAGTTCACATGAAGTTCTTTTAAGTGACAAGTTTAATTCTCACAGTAAGCCTATGTAGTAGGTTCTATTGTTATCATGTTCTAAACATAGGAAATGAAGGCTTAGAATGTTAAGTAAGTTGCCTAATGGGATTTAGCTCAGATACATTGGACTTCAAGGTTCTCAGTAAATTATATCAACACTTTATTCTTTAAAACTGAAAAATATTATAAACTCTGTATGTTTATTTTCCTGTCCTTGTCCTTTCCCCCACGTGAATAGCAGTGAAATCCCCCGAACCTTTTGGGAGGCAGCAAAGAAAACAGCAGCTGAGGAGAGCACAGCTATTCTGAACAGGTGGGGCAGAGACCGCAGTGGAGGGACCGAGCAGAGGGGAGCTGCCCGAGTCCATCTGGTGGCTGAAAAAAAGAAAGGAAAAACCAGAGAGCCCCAAAAGGAACCTGCACTGAGCAGGGACGAGTCCATCTGATGGCTGAAAAAAAGAAAGGAAAAGCCAGGGAGCCCCAAAAGGAACCTGCACTGAGCAGGGACGAGTTTTTCTGGGATTTCTTACCATTAGGACGGTGCCTTCTTAACATGTTCCCCACCACCCCCCACTTTCTGCAGTCTACGCAAGGAAGATGGCGTGAAGCACAGATTGCGATCCTTGTCTCCTCTTCTTCAGTGGGGTGGGCATTTTGTTGTTGTTGTTTCTGCATTTTGGATTTCTTTCCTAAAAAGGTTCATGTAAACAACTTGCATTCACTTTCCAGGAAATCCCAGAGCCACTGAGAACACCCACAAGCTCTCCTATCCGTGGGCCCCAGATGTACACTGTGCTGCCAGTTAAGGCAGTTCATTCCATTCTGTCTCTGGTTACTGAACAGTTTTATTTTGAAACTGTAATTGCAGCATGTATTTATTGAAATGTACACTACAGACAAGTGTACAACATCATTGATTGCTACTAATATATTGAAAACTGTCCGAGTTCCATGATATCATTTATAATCCCATCTACTACCTTGATACAAAATTTAACAGTTCCTAATTCTCAGAGATTATTGAAATACAGATTTTTTTAAAATGGCAAATCTGAGCACTAATGTGAGGGGAGTGAACAATATATTTATAAATGCTGGGTTTTTTAAAATAAGACAGGTTATGTAATTCTGAATTGGATAATTCAAGTGCATTTTTTTGTTGTTGTTGTTGAATTGCTGACATTCCTAAGTATGCCTAGAATATTGTTCTGGGAACTAAGGGAATCTGTTCTTCAGAGAATGTTCTGAGAATTGATTTCCAATAGAATCATTACATTTTCAAACAACATGAAAAAGTTGATGACTTATTGCTTTTTAATAATTTAACTTAAGCCTAAAAACTGGTTTTGGTGCTTATATTTTGCAGGACTCTAGAGCAATGTCTCTTATTAGAATTATTCACTTGTGTAGAGACGTTACAAATACCATGGCCTGAATTGAAGGCAAAGTACCGGTTGCCGTCAGAGGTTTACTGTGGGAAAGCTTTACTGCTGTACCTATGATACAAGCACCCTCACAAAGTCTATGCAGTCAGAAGCCTGTAGACTAAAGCATGATGAGGATCTCTGTTGTAACTTGAAAAGTAATTGCAAATTAGATTAATTATTATTTTCAACTTTAAAAATGCATTGAGCTGGAGGTGTAATTCGGTGGTAGAGCACTTAGCTAACAGGTACGAGGCCCTGGGTTCTAGCATTAGTACTGAAAAAAAGAAAAATAATTCATTGAGGTTAGGTAGAATCAAATAGATCTACATATACCAACCTAGATATATCAGTATAATATTGGGTAAAAAAATCTACTCATATCATTTGTATACAGGATCATTGTGTACATTAAAGAAATAAATAGCATATATTGCTTATATATATATATATATTTAAAAATATCAAAATGTGTATGAGGATATATCCAGCTTTATGTAGAGCTGAGTTACATAAAGAATGAGTTAAGATAAAAATAGAAAAATAAGCCGGGCATGGTGGCGCATGCTTGTAATCTCAGTACTTGGGAGGCTGAGACCAGAGAATCTGGGTTCGCAGCCAGCCTCAGCTACTTAGTGAGGCCCTGTTTCAAAATAAAGAATAAAAAATAGGGCTGGGGGTGTAGCTTGGAGGTAGAATGTCCCCGCGTTCAATCCCCAGTACCACACAAAAAAAATAGAAAAATAAAAAATTATTTATTTTTTGTGGTACTGGGAATCGAACCCAGGGGCATTCTACCTCCAAGCTGTAAATAAAGCTACACCCCCAGCCATTTTTATTTTTTGTTTTTGAAACAGGGTTTTTCTGGATTGCTGAGAGTCTCTCTCTATTGCTGAGGCTGTCCTGGAACCTGCAATCCTATCTCAACTTCCCAAGAACTGAGATTACAAACCTGCGCCACCACGCCCAGGTAACTCATAAAAGTTTTAACAGCCAGATTAAAAAAAGAATGATCTTCTAGGAAATACTGTTTTCTGCAACTAATACTTGATGAGACAGAAAAATCTAAGTGGAGAAATTTCCATAAACAAACCAGAATATACTCGACCCAGTTGTTTTCACAGGGGAATGTTGCTATGGTTTGAATGTAGAACATCTCCTGGAAAAGCTCATGTGCTGTCAATGCAAAAATGTTCAGAGGTGAAATAACTGCATCAGGCGCTAATCTCATCAATTGATAAATCCACTGAAGGATTAATAATTTGAATGGATTTACCGGGTGATAATTTAGGCAGGTGGGGTGTGGCTGGAGGAGGCTGGTGACTGGGGGTGTGGCCTTGGGGACTGTATCTGTCCCTGGTGGCTTCCTGTCTTGTTCTTTGCTTTCTGGCTACACCAGATGAGCTGCTGTCCTCCGACATATGCTGTGCTGCCATTATGTCTGCCTTGGAGTCAGTCGACTGTGGACTGTACCTCTGAAACCATGGGCCCAATAAACCTTTCCTCCTCTGTGTTGTTCATGTCAGGTATTTTGGACACAGAAATGGAAAAGTGGACTAAAACAAATGCCATCAGGTATTTAAGGGAAGAGAGCATTCCAGAGCAATGGAGATGTTTTCAGAGCACATTGAAAGACTGCTTTCATGGTTTTAGAAATAATGAAAATGACTTTAACATTGGTAACTAAACCCAATGAAGACATGGCCCCAAAGCAAATCTGTCATGAATATTGACTCAGAAATTTTTAATAATATTAAAAGAATAATAAAGCAATATATGCTCAAAAGGCAGTGTCATTGAATATTCATTCTTTTAAAAATTCTTGATAAATTTTGAATGCATAGGTACTGATATCACATGATAGTATTTATTTATAGCAATGTGAAGTCAAAATCTAACAGGAGCAAAACAAAGATATGAACTCTCAGTTTTATATTTTTTTCTGGAGTTATTGACCAAGAATATTAGTTAAAAGAGAGGGGTTAATGACATCAAATTGAGAGGAGGGTATACAGGTGGCACTGCTGTCTCTGTTCTGTTTGTTGTTTTGAGGTTTAAATTTCCTCTTCTCTTTATTGTCCTTTTTTTTTCTCTTGACCCTGATTTTTTCTTTTGGAGAAAGATTAAATTATTATTTTTTAAAAAGAGGGTCCTGCATTACATTTTATTACTATTATTTCCATACAACATAGTGTGTAATTTCTAGCTCTTCTTTACTGGGATTGTATCTTATGAATTTTCTTTTTTAATAATCAGAACCCCCCTACATTTTAAATAAAGTGATGGGGTATGTGAGCATATAAGTATTACTTCCAGATTGGTTTCTTTTTTTTTTTTTTTTTTTTTTTTTGCGGTACCGGGGATTGAACGCAGAGGCGTTCTACCTCCGCGCTATGCCCCCGGCCCTATTTTTTATGCTTTATTTTGAAACCGGGTCTCACGAAGTTGCAGAGGGCCTCACTAAGGAGAGACAGAGAGAGACAGAGCGAGAGCTGAGGCTGGCCACGAACCCGGATCCTCCGGTCTCCGCCTCCCAAAGTACTGGGATTACAAGCGTGTGCCACCACGCCCAGCTCCAGATTGGTTTCTAAGTAACATAGTAGAGATTCAAACTACTGAGCAGTTATTTTCAGTATTTTTTATACTTAGAAGCCAGGAAAAGGATTGTAACTTTGATATATTTCATATAACATAATTCAAAAAACCATGGTAGAATTTTTCAGTGTAAATACCTGTACAAATTATTGAGAGGTTTAATACAAATGATTGCTTTGGGACTATTTGCTAAATTCCCTTTATACTTTGACTATTGAAGCTTCATTTCAAAAAGTTCTACTGTCTATCAAACTAAAATTAGATAATTTGCATCAGATTCCCTTACTAAAATTAAACATTTATTTTAGAAGGTATATAAATGAAAGTAACTTGCTTTCTTATAAAAACTGGTTACATATAGAAAGGAGTTTTATTTTAACTGACTTTTACTGATTGCCAATCTAACTATAGAAAACAAACCCTTATGGACACATATATATGCACTGTTTAATAGAGAACAGTACATTTAGATTTTGAAATGTACTTTTTTCTTAATAGTATATTTTATTTTATTTTATTTATTTTTTTTTTTTTTGCAGTACCAGGGATTGAACCCAGGGGCTTTCTACCTCCGCACTACACCCCCGGCCCTATTTTTTATGCTTTATTTTGAAACCGGGTCTCACGAAGTTGCAGAGGGCCTCACTAGGTAGAGAGAGAGAGACAGGGAAAGAGAGAGTGAGAGAGAGAGAGAGAGAGAGCTGAGGCTGGCCGCGAACCCGGATCCTCCAGTCTCCGCCTCCCAAAGTACTGGGATTACAAGCGTGCGCCACCACGCCCGGCTTAATAGTATATTTTAAATGTTTCAACGTGTTTTTATTTTAGGGTCTTACTTTTGAATTAAGTATGTCTTTCCATCATATGAAATTAATTTAAACAGTCTCCTCTCCAGACATCTTTTTTCCTAACTTCTTTCCTCCCTCAATTCCTTCTCCTTCTCCTGTTACTCAGGGGAGGAAAATGAAGTACACAGTTATTACATGGTTGGATCTACAGAAGGAAATATTTAGTTAAATGAGATTTTGCAGGTTTGGCTGTGTCTTGTATTTAATAATAGATGCTAGCTTATTGATAATTAAGCCACCTCTTTGGTTATACATTTGTCCGTTGGATTCTAAAATATTCTCACTCAGGGAAATTTGCCAAGGTATTTCAACGCGAATTTTGCTGGGGTATAAAGGTAAATTATAGAGTGTATAATGTATAGCGAGGTCATGTTCTTTTGCAGGAAAGCTATGAGACGTGTGATTATTTCAATTTAAATTATATAAAATTAAAAATTCAGTTCCCCTAGTCCACTAGCCGTAGTGCAAGTGGTCAGTAGCCACAGGTGGTTTGCGGCTACCCACACTGAATGATGAGCACCTATGGACTATTTCACTGTGCAGGAAGTTCTATTGGACGGCCTTGGGTAATGTCTATCAGTGTTACCTGTTTGTTTGTTTGCTTTTTGGTACTGGTGATTAAACCCAGGGGCATTCTACCTCTGAGCTACAACCCCAGCCCTTTTTATTTTTTGTTTTGAAACAGGGTCTCTTTAAGTGGCTAAAACTGCCCTTGAACCTGAGATCCTCCTCTCTCCGCCTCCCAATTACTGGGGATTATAGGTGTGCACCACTGGGCCCCGTTGTTACCTGTTTATTTTATTAGAATTTTGAAATAATTTTCTTACCTGGGTGTTATAAATAATTGATAAAAATTAGAATTTCTGTCAATACTCTTTTGGAAACAGTGAACAGCTCAAAATTATTTTGAGTAAAATTTTACTTTCCTACCAAATTAATTTTTAAGATTATTCAGTGAAATAAAACATGTATCAACATGAGTTGCCAGCATTTTGAAATTTTAGGAGAACATTTATAAACTGCTTTTCTTTCTTTTTTCTTTTCTTTCTTTCTTCTTCTTCTTCTTCTTCTTTTTTTTTTTATGTGTGTGTGTGGTGGTGGTACTGGGGATTGAATCCAAGAAGGGCACTCTACCTCTGAGTTACAACCCCAGCCCTTTTTAAAATTTTTTGTTTTGAAATAGGGTCATGCTAGGGTGCTGGGAGTCTGGCTACAAAGCTGAGGCTGTCCTCGAACCTCCTGTCTCAGCCTCCAAGTACTGGGATTATAGGTATGCACCCTCAGGCCTGACTTAGAAAATTCTTGATACAGTACAAAGTCGAGGGATGGGCAGGGTGAGGGTGTGGGCTATTATCTTATTTGGTGAGGACCTAGAACAGATGGTGGAGGAGGAACTGTTTGTTTTTCTAAGTCTTTCAGAAGAAAGTCAGTGGGGAAATAATGTGTTTACTTGGGGCAGATAATTTTAGGTGATAAGGATGGTATTAGTATAAATTAACTCAGGAAAAATGGGAACCATCGGAAAGGAAAGGTAAGGGGGAAGGATGGAGAGGAACCAACATAATCTTCCAGTCACTGGGAACAGTCACTGTGCTCTGTCACATCTCTCTCCAGAGACCTTTCGGGGCCTGTGCACAAGTCACCTTCGTTCAGCAGGGACGGAAGCCAGTGGGGACGGAGGCGAGATGTTAGCCTGAGAGGCAGGAAAGTGGGGACGGAGGCGAGATGTTAGCCTGAGAGGCTGGTGATGCTGACACCGAGCCGAGGGGCTGGAGCTGGAAAGCCCAACTCTGGCTCTTATTATCTGTGGGAGTGCGGCGAGTTATTTTATTCCTGTGTCTGTTTATCTTTACAATGAGGCGATCCTACTGTCACCTCTTCATGTTCTTGTGCAGGCTAAGGAATGAAAATATTAAATTCATTGAAGACTATATTGTTAGTATTACTAGCAGCCGTTACATAGGTAATGCAGGCACATGGTAAGTGCCGAAGAAGCATGAGACTCTGTATTTATTACAGCAGGGAAGCAGACACTTAAACAAGGAATTGCAGTAGAGGTGAGTAAGTTTTATAATAGGGCAAGTTCAGTGTTCTATTATTATATATGTCAGGGTGACTAATTTGTGTGTGTGTGCATGTGGTACTGGGGATTGAACCCAGGGACCTACTAAGAAAGAAAGAAAAAGTATTTTCTATCAAAGTTGTTATAAGGTCATATAAAAACTGACCTTATCCATTTTGTAACTTTTTGGTACACATGTCTATATGCGTTGCTCTCAGAGGTATAGGTTTCCTATTTCTCCTTTGTTCTAAAGGAAAAAAAACTTGCCCATTGGGAAACTAGCCAACTGGGCTAAATTGTGAGGTCTCACCCTGGCCAATGGGGGATGACACAGTGGGCTATGCGTTAAGGAAGATAAAAGAAAGCGCACACTGCCTGTGTGGTGTGCTTGCCCCGATTTTATGGTGTGTGTGCACCCTTCTGTGCAGAAGTAAAGCGCCTAGTTTACTAGTTTGCCTAGTTACTTTTGAGTTCATGAGTATTTAATACTCCCCTATAATCTGTTTCTAACACCTCTGAACTACACCTCCAGCCTTATTTATTTATTCTTAATTTTGAAACAGGATCTCGCCACATTGCTGAGACTGGCCTTGAACCTGTGATCCTCCTGTCTCAGCCTCCCAAGTACTGGGATTACAGGCATGCACCACCACACGTGGCTGAGGTGACCTAGTTGTTGATAATAATTTTTTAAAAGATTAATTTAGCTTTTAGTATGGATGGTTTTTGTTTCAAATTATACTTTCATAGTTTCTTTTTTAATACTTTTATTGGTGCATTATACTCTCACTTCATAATGTAATTCATAGTGATAGTGACATACATGCACACATTATAGTTTCTTAAATCTTATTCTTTTTATAGCTTGCATTTAAAATTTTTTTTACTAGCCCAATTGTGATAAATGTTTAAAGTTTCCAAGATATTAAGTAAAAATGTCGTCCTGATCATTCTGGTAATATCATAACTGTCAAAATTCTTTCCGGATGCTTTACGTTATACCAGTTTGCCAGAAAAGTAATGCATCCTCTCTTAGCAATAGCCTCTGGCTAATCAAAATAAAATCTGTCTTCCAGACTTTTACAGGGGAGTTTGGTTAGCTTTGAGTATAATTAAAGAGTATATTATTTGATACCTATTAAAGACAGGAAATTGTAAGGTGCAACTGTTTTTTATATCTAGTGGGAGACAGTTTTCATTAACTATAAATAAGAGAAGCTAAGGTGAGTTTTAAAGTATAAAATGTGAAAGACACGATGTGAGAGCTGAAATACATTAAGCTGAAGCACCAGCAGTTACACATTTGTTCAAGTATCTTTCTCTTTTCAATGTTACATTACAATTTTTTTAAGGAGTTTCGTTTGCCTTATATTGCATTAAAACAGATTCTTGCCTTTGTGTTTATTGGGTCATGATGACGGGAAATGCAAAACCAGGTTACTTTTTATTTATTAATGTAAGTTGCTTGTTTCGTTATAGGAAAAGTTATCCTATTTAATCTACATAGTTGTAAGAAATGTCTCTAGTTCTGAGGAACCCCTTTGTTTCTTAAAAATTTGAATCTGGCAAGAAAGGTCGGCGATTCAAAAAAGAAAACAAATAGTGAGGAATAGAAGCAGTGTAGTTGGTCGGATGTTTCTGGACTCGAGACCCAGGTGTGCTCCACGCCAGTCTGCCTTCTTGGCGCGCTGACATACCAACCTGTCAGAACGTGGCTGTCGGCTTGCTGCTTTGCTTTACTCGTAACTTATGTTTTTAGCAGGAATATGAACTATGAGCGATACTTGAAGTATTGAATCGATATACTTTAGAAATTACAGATTTTAGAAATCTAACACGTTTATTCAGGAGACACAAAGGCTTAGTTTTTATGTGGGCACTATATGATGAAGATATTTTTTTCCATTTCACTCCACATTGTAAGCATTGGGTCATTGGAATAGGCGAATTCTGCACACACATGTGCCATCTACAGGCTTATTTAAACAAATGCCTTGTTTAGAATGTTCAAGGGATCTGATTCTGTTTATAATTACAAAAATCCTAAATATCTGTGATTGTTTAATAGCAGGTGAACTCACGTCTCTTTGATTTTCTTCCAGATTCATGAAAAACTCCACTCCTATGAGAAGCAGAGTCCAGTGCCCATTCTCCACGGCGCAGCAGCCTTGGCCGATGACGTAAGTGTGCGGGACATGTCTGCCACAGACCTGGCAGGGGCGGACCTCATCCTAGTGCAGACAGATGTGTGTGATCCTGCGGGTGAAAACCAGCAGAAGTTGCAAATGTTTCCAAAAGCCCTTTCATCACGTAGCGTATGCTGATATTATGTTGCTTTTCATTCACTTTCTCCTTCTAAAAACTGGGCATGCAGCTACTTTCATGGTCTGCCTTGGTAACTACGTCATAGAAATTTTAGGCTTCAAAGTCTAAGGAGAGAGAGCTGTCAGGCCTTAGTGTTGTGAGAAAGTCACAGACAAGGGGAATGCTTTGGAGAAATCAAGACAAATGAGATAGGTACATTGCTGACAGTACTAAAAAATGACATAGGAATGAGGCATATAAAATACATGAAAAGACAGGATTGTTTTAAAAATGGATTACAAAACCTGGTAATGATTTATGAATATTAGACCTTTCCAAATTACCTTCCTAACCAAAAAATAAATTTTAGAAATAGTTGGCATTGATGGAGTAGTTAATTTCCTGTAGCTATAATTTTATTTTCAGCCTGGGGGAGGGGAACAAACTTGCTGATTCTGTTAGCTTTCAGACTCGGATGAAATGAGAGCACACCTGCATAAACTATAAAGGACACTCAGCTAGACGAGAAATGTGTGTAGTATGTGGTAGTGATATCCTGAAGCGTATTTTCTGCTTTTTAATTTTTTTCTTTATTATCTTAAAGCAAACTGGAATTCAGTTTAGTAAAATGCCAGGGCTACCATATAATAACAAAAATGACTATCTTCAAAAGTTGATTTTCTTTTTTTTGTTTGTTTTTTTGAAATTTATTGGTACATTGTAATTATATACCATAGATTCAGTGATACATTCCTATATGCATGCAACATCTCTTTGATGTATTTCATATTCTAATTTAGAAAATAAAGCACATGTGATAAATTCCCAATTTTGTGCTATTTAGTCCTCAAGTATTTTCCTTTCTATTTTTACCTGCAGACATTACAAGCATGTTTCAATGTATACATGTTTAATGAGAAAGCTTACTTCTGCATTATACTTTTGAAACTTTTGAGATGAAGGTGAATAAAATGAATAAAGGTGCATAAGTAAGCTGTAGTTACAACTTGAAAAAGCCTTAAAAACCAGATTTTAACACATTTACCATTGAGTGTTTTGGGAATCATTTGTATAGTAACCAATGTAATTGAGACTCATGCATAATACAACAATATTGGTTTTTAAAAAATATTAGCATTTGAGGCTGGGGGTACAGATGAATGGAGAGCTCTTGCCTGGCATGTGTGAGGTCCTGGGTTCCACTCCAATACCACAAAATAATTCAAGAATAAATAAATAAAACGAAAACATAGAATATACTATGTAAATATGATAAACTATAATATTTTATAATTCACCAGAACAATTAATTTAAATGTTAAAATATATTGTTATATTAATAAATATGAAGAGCCCTTTATGTCATTTTGTAAGTGAAATATTCTGTAAAAACATTACCTTTTAATTAAAAGCAACTTTTGTAATATAATTATTGCATCTATCAATTTTACCTGATTTTACTTTCTGTATAAATTATGCTCTTCTTTTAGAGAAAAGTCCTTTTCCAGAGATAAGAACCATTATTTCCAGTGTGGTAGAAACAGTAAAGGGAAATGGAAATTTTATGCAATATTTTAGGAAGGGTTTTTAAGTAAAAATGCCCTTATGTACTTTGAATTATACACTGAATATTGCATAATTCTAATCTTTTTTCCTTTTTTTTTTTTTGCGGTACTGGGGATTGAACCCAGGGGCGTTCTACCTCGAGCTACACCCCCGGCCCTATTTTTTATCCTTTATTTTGAAACCATGTCTCACTAAGTTGCGGAGGGTCTCTAAGTAGCTGAGGCTGGCCGTGAACCCAGATCCTCTGGTCTCAGTCTCCCAAATACTGGGATTACAAGCGTGCCCCACCATGCCCGGCTCTTTTTTCCTTTTTGAGCCTTGCTTTTCTTCTTATAAAAATTCCTCCCTATAGCCTAAAATTAAATAGAAATTTTGATAGGAAGACCTTTTTAAAGTTTTGTTTTATTTCTAATTGGAAAATGGTAATTTATGGGATATAATGTGATATTTTGATAAATAAGTACATTTTACAATGATCAAATCAGAATAATTAACTTATCTACCACCTTAAGCATATATCATTTCTTTGTAGTGAGAACATTCAAAATTCCTTAGTGGAGAACAAAGTTCTAGTCCTTTCTTCAGATTGAATCAACAAATGGGAATTCTTGATCATTATGATAAAGTACAGTCAGCATTTTTGGTACCAAAGTGGTTCTCAAACTATTATGGGTTTATGATTAACTTGGTTTATATATATATATTTAACAGACTTCTTAGTCTGTGTAGGTAAACATAATAAAAGTTTCAGGTCATTTACTCTATTAGAAGCATTCTGTTTCTTTATACCCCAACACTATACAGCACAGCTACTGTGGATTTTTGGAAACCCTGAGGATTTCACCACCTCATTCAGAAGCTCTCTGTCTTTTTTTTTTTTTTTTTGTATGGTGTCGAAGCTTGATCCAATCCTTTTTACAAATAGTCCTTTGTCTCTGTGCAAATGACCATTCACGTAGACGAAGTGCTGGGATTTGCCCCTTGTTGCAATAAATCAGAAGGTGATACAGCTGATATGATCACTCAGGTTATGCTCAGCCGGAAGCCTGGGCTTGGGTCTGGTCTGCTAAGGGCCTGAAAGAAGCGCACTGATTGATGGTCTGTTTTCTTTCATGCTGACTTCTCCTTAAACACTGGAAAGTCAGTGCCTCGAGCAAAATAGATTCTCAGATGCTGCACACAAACCTCACAATGCTCTTGCTAAATGTTACTTATGTCAATGTAATCTCCCTTGCAGCTGGCCGAAGAGCTTCAGAACAAGCCATTAAACAGTGAGATCAGAGAGCTGTTGAAACTGCTGTCAAAACCCAACGTGAAGGTGAGGACATGTTATGCCTGTGATAAATACCTTCTAAAAGGGCCACTTTCTGAGCCTTCAGAAGAATTCTGTTGGAAGCATCAGTTTTGAATAAATGTGTTTTCAAATAGTGTACAGTATTTTATTAGTCTAAATCCTATTAAGGAAAAAGAATTGAGCTTTAAAAATTATAATGTGACAAACTACACAGTAATTTAATTGGGAAGTTCAAAATTTAAGTTGACAAATATGAAGTGTCTTTGAGGTCATTTTTTCTTTTTAATGAAGTTAAGAGTACACACTACAAAACCGACAAGCACTGTCGTTTAGATATATTTTACTTGGCCAGTGAGTGGTATTTCAGTAGATCTGACAGATATCTCTATTTTTCTATGGGGTTATTTTGGCATTCTTCCTCCTGCCCCTTCCATCTCCCCATTTTCTGTCCCTTTACCAATTCATGTTTCAAAATCTCATACATTGATAGAACAGAGCAGTCTTCTAGTGTAAAATACCTATAAAATATTGATATACAAACTTTGTTTCTCCCCTGCCCACCTCCTCCTGGGTTTATCACTTATTTTTCCTCTAAATGTGATCAATCTAGAAAAGGCATTTCACAGTTTTCCTGTTCTTATGCTAAGGTCATTAATGCATAAAATCCTCTAATATATGCATTTTGAACTTGACATTACTGCAGCTGAGTATAAAATATTGTTCCATGTGTCAAAATTACATATGAATTCCAAAGTCATAAAATAAAGTGATCAGTATTTTAGGATGATTTCTTTTGAGGCACAAAAACTGATTTCTACCTTCTTGGAAAACTGTCCTTTGGAATCATGCTGTATTTGGTCTTAAATTTATATTTGAAAAAAAAAGATAGTGTTAAAGATGAAGCAAAAACATACAGGGACCCATATAAGTAATTATAAGTCCATGAATGTATTGCTATAAAGGGCTAGTGGACTATGAATACATGAGGGTAATTGTTTTGTAATGATTCCAGAAGTTAATTAAATTTTAGTTTTAAAGAACAAGGATCAGAGCAGAAAAGTTGCTTGATATTAAAGACAAAGTCTGCCACAAGGTTAAGAGCTTGAGAAGAAGATTCCTAGCCAGAAAATGCTTTCAAGATTTCTTTATTTGGTCTTAGACTGCATGTAAGAAGTTAGTGTCAACAGAGCATGGTAAGGCGAGCTATGAGAAGCTTGTTAAATTCCTTTCTGAGCTTATTATCTTGGTTCAAGAGTATTAGAAATTAAAGAAAAATGTTTCAGACAAAACAAAAGTGACTTTTATATTTACTCAATTGTGTTTGAAATGGAATAGCTGATAATAAAGAGATTATACTAGATGGAAATTGATAGTTGGTTCAGTGCAAGAGGGAGGTATGATCTAGACGATTATGAAGATCCGTTTGATAAAATTTTATAATAATTGGTTAAATTTCATTAGGTGGAAAATGTTCTATATGGACTATTTTATTATTTGTATTTATATAGCAGTAGGATTAAAGAATGAGTGGCAAGTCAGTATAAAATATGCCTATTCAAGAAATATGTTTAGAAAGTAGAAGAGATTCCAGACACATGATGTTCCAGTTGGCAGTGGCAGTCTGTAGTTAGCCAGTCTTGCAAAGGAAGGATCTTCCTTCTGCTGTTGGCCCACCATTTCACATGGCTTTCCTTGAAGTCATTTCACTGCCGTTTCTTTCAATGCCACTTCTATAGATAATTCTTTTAAAAAGTTCAGCCCTAAAATAAATTATTGACTACTTCAGAATATAATCAGTCAATTGTTATTTTCTGGGAATAAACTAAAAATTTTCCTTTTTTAAAGCAGGATATAGTAGAATATGATATCTATACTTAGGCTATTAAGCTGACAATTGAAATAAGAAAAATCTAATTCTGATGTGTTAATTTGAATATCACCTGCCATTTTTAGTAGATACAGGAAATTATTTATTCTATTTTAAGTATTTAATTTACAGTATTGAAAAGAAACCTGAGCTGTACCTCCAAGCATACAACCAAATGTGCAGCTACTGTGGGAAGATAATACATGTATTCTGCAGATCTGCCAACTCTTTTTGAAAAGTTTTCTAACTTTTCTTTGGTAATTCAGGAATACTACTAGATACAGATCTTCATTCATTCTTCGATATTAGTGCCTACTGTGTGCAGGTCCTCTGGATGCAATCCGTAGAAGGTAGATTAGTGAAGGTGGCAGGAGAAATATTGGGGGGAGGGGGGGAACAAATGGAGATGTGAAACATACAGAATAGTGCTAAATGCAGACTTGGGTTGTGGCGCTGGAAGCTGTTGAGGGAGCCAGAGTGGGGCAGAGGCGTGGGGGCTGGATTCAGGGTTGGATGTGAAGAGTAAATGTTTTAGGTAAAGTGAATAATATGTGAAGTCTCATAAAGAAACAAAAACTTGTTAAATTTTTGGGTGCATAAGTTCAGTGTGGTTGGACTGCACCCTGTGGACGAGGAAGGGGCAAGAGTTGGAAGCCAGGCAGTTAAGCCTGTTGAGTAGGGCGTGTCTAGTATAGTCTGGTTTATGTCTATAGTTTCAGAATTATTATTACTACAATAGCATTTTTTTAGTACTGGGGATTGAACCTAGGGCCTCATATGTGCTAGGCAAGAAATCTACCACTGAGCTACATCCCCAGTCCAATTCCGCATTATTATTAATAATAGCCTTTCTTAGTTGCTTTTTTGCAGTTGAGGCAGGAGGATTGCTTGATCGCAAGAATTAGGAGCCAGCCTGGGCAACATAGCAAAACCCCATCTCTTAAAAACGTAGAAAAGAGCCGGGCGTGGAGGCGCACGCTTGTAATCCCAGTACTTTGGGAGGCAGAGGCTGGAGGATCCAGGTTCGTGGCCAGCTTCAGCATGCGCATGCGCGCACGCACTCTCTCTCTCTCTCTCTCCCTAGTGAGGCCCTCCGCAACTTCGTGAGACCCGGTTTCAAAATAAAGTATAAAAAAATAGGGCCGGGGGCGTAGCGCGGAGGTAGAACGCCCCTGCGTTCAATCCCCGGTACCGCAAAAAAAAAAAAAAAAAAAAACGTAGAAAAGAACTTGGAAATATTTTCATATTTTCCTATGTGCTAGAATGTTGTAAATAGCATAGAAAACATTAATACAACCCTTCTATATAGCCATTTTGCCCTAGTGCCATTTTAAGGGGATTTTTTGATAGTGCTTTTAATTTCTTTTGTAGTTATTGATTTAATCTGTTTTGCAACCTCTTCTAGAATTATTTCACTATTTTTCCTAGAACACTTACTTTAATAGGATTTTTAGGTATATTAGTAATATTCTGCATTTTACTCTCTTGATTGATTCATATCTGAAGTTCTATCCTATTTTCCAATACACATATTTTCTTTTCATTTTATTTTCTTGTGCATACCAAGACTATTTGCCTGATCTCTCAAAATAACTGGCTCTTTATTTAATTTATTGATTCTATTTTTATAATTCTTGCTTTTATTTCTTTTGGTTTATTCCCCCCAACTTCTTTACTTGAGAGTACATAGCCTATTTATTTCACACTTGTTTAATAATAAAAGCATTAATGGATGTGTGACTTTTAAGTTTGGTATGCTTCCATAACCATTGTTTATGTCATATTGGTATGACACTGATTTCTCAGTAATGTATAATGAATTTTGGTAAATTTATTAGCCTGATTTATTTAAATTTACTGGGATATTTGGGTTTTGTTCTTGATATTTAAATGTGTATTAACTTGAAGTTTTTTTCAGTATACAACCTATTAACTTGATGTAAACTTTGGTAGAGATGTTTTTGTTTGTTAGTTTGATCAATTTTTGAAAATACAAAATAGCTATATGAAAATATTTTCTCATTTAAATGTGGTCCAGACCAAGTTTATATACAAAGTGAAATACACAAAGTGATTATTGCAGAAATAAGATAATCAATACAAGTAATTATAACAGCTAATGTTAAATATTTATTGTGGAACATTCTTCTGCCATGCGCCTTCATGTATCATCCCTTTAATTATTAGGAAACCCTATTAAATGAGTACTAAAATACTCCCTTTAAAATATCGGGAAAACGATAGCTTAAAATCTTGCATCACATCCAGAAACAAACTAGACAGTTAACAAGTTTGTGTGTGTGTTTCAAGGGTTGTCTGTGCTCTGTATTCAACGAAGAATGAAAGTATGTATTTCTTATTGATGGACGAGATGGTCTTGTTTATCTCTCTCCAGCACATAGCATGGTGCTTGCAACATAGCTGTGGGCCCCCAGCAAATTGAAGTCAATGGGAATTATTAAATGTTTCAGATTTTCATTACATTATAGGCTTTTATATCTCTCTACATAAGATAATCCAGTACATTCATATGGCCTTTAAACTTTTCATTCATGTTCTTTAATTCAGAGTGGCATAAAATCAAGATCCTGTTCACTTCACTCTTTAATAATCCCCGGCTTCTGAAAAGTGCCAACACTTTTCTCAGAGAACCTCTTGCTCTTAAATCTTCAATAGTTAGAAAATGATGTAATTTCATAACAATGGTCTCACCTGAGAAATGTCCAATATTTTTCAAGATTATACCCAATATGAGTTGATCTATCAGTTTCTGTATACAAAAATTAATTAGTCAATAATATCTATAAAATGAAGCTTTATTGTTCAGATTTTAAAGTCCATGAAAAACAATAAAATAGAAAGGAAGCAACAGCTGGTAGTGAGGAACAGCAAAGGTAATGAGTAGCCCTACCTGCCTCCTGCAGCACTGCAGTGGGAAGGAGAACGCTGGTGGTGTTTAGGGGCATTGATGAACGGGTATTAGCTGTGCGGAAATTCTGTTTCTAGGGAAGCAAAGGCAGTTGAACCACTCCTAGGCATCGAATGGCCGCAGTAAAGGCACATTAACCTGTGTGAGTCATCATCTGTGGCTCATTTTGATGAAACAGTGAAGTTGCACCATCTCCAGAACATGATATAATTTAGGAAGTCAGGGAGAATTCGGCAGATTTGCAGAAAGGCAATAAAATACAAAGATTTTTTGTAATATTTCAACTTTGCAAAACATTCACTTACCAGAAATTACTCATTGCCTGAGTATGCAGAATGGATGAGGCTTCCTTAAAGCACCCTGAAGGGAAAAGCGAAGCTTCTTTCTGGAAGGATAAATCAATGCTCCTCACCCTTCGGGGCGGGATTCTTACTTCCATGGACCTGACTCCAGGGGTCCAAGGCAGTGAGAGCTGCTGAGCCTGATGAGTTACAAGGCCCAGAGTTCAATTTCCTGCAGAGGCTTCTGAGCAACAGGTAAATGCATCAGTTGTGATTGGTGGTTAAGACATATGGAAACACACTTTTCATTTAAGTATTGCCATTTGAAAGGAAAAATCTATATATTGGGAAATGAAATCATCATAGTTAAAACAAGAAAATGGGATACAAAAGGACTTTTAGTTGTACAGGATAAAAATGTTGCTAACCAACAATATTTGTAAAGCAAAGCTAGTAAAAATGATAATCTTGAAATCACTAAAGTTTGGCATCCAGACATGGAGACGAGTCCCAAGCGAAGGAGAAAAGATGTATAGCTGGTGGTCTTCATATCGCCTATAATATTACAACTATAATAATTGCTTTATTTTAAGATACTTTCATTGGCTATTTTTATTGTTCTTACTAAGTACAAGATAATTGTATAAATGCCCAGATGATAGACTTTTCTGGTATTCTTCATTCCTCTCCATAGGACTGTATTCCCATGTGCTGCCATTTTCCTTCAGTGTAAAAGACTTTTCTGTAACACCTCTTGCAGTATAGGTCTGCTGATTATGAATTCTTTAACTTTTGTATGTCTTTAGAAAGTTTTCATTTCATTGAAAGTCTTCATTTCTAAGATATTTTTTGCTGGGTATAGTACTCTAGATTGACAATATTTTTCTTTGTGTATTTTAGAGATGTCTCTATTGTCTGTCATTTTTTAATCTTTATTATTTTATAGGTCATGTGCTTTTACTCTTTCTTTTTGGATGATTTTAAGATTTTCTCACTGGCTTAAGACACTTAGTCTGATGAACTTCTTGAAAATGGGGTTTATGATTTTCATCAAATTTGAAATATTTTCTGCTATATTTCTTTTTTTTTTTTTTTGCGGTACCGGGGATTGAACCCAGGGGCGTTCTATCTCCGCGCTACATCCCAGGCCCTATTTTTTTATACTTTATTTTGAAACCGGGTCTCACGAAGTTGCAGAGGGCCTCACTAAGTAGAGAGAGAGAGAGAGAGAGAGAGCGCGCGCTGAGGCTGGCCGCAAACCCGGATCCTCTGGTCTCCGCCTCACAAAGTACTGGGATTACAAGTGTGCACCACCACGCCCGGCTCTATTTTCTGCTATATTTCTTAAAATATTTTACATCGCTTTGCCCTTTCTTTGGACATGCTAATTACATATATTCAGCCATTTAAAGTTGTCTACAGCTCACTAGTGTTCTGTTTATAATTTTTTGGTGTATTTTCTTTTCATGTTTCGTTTTGGATCATTTATATTGCCTTGTCTATAACTTTACCTTTTCTTTAATATTTAATCTATGTTAACTGCATTTAGTGTGATTTTTTTCTATTTAATTCATTATATTTTTCATCTCTAGAAGTGACAGTCTTTTTTATATATTTCACATCTCATGTTCAGTCTTGCAGAATTTTTGAACATTTAGAATATAGCTATTATAATAACTTTTAGGTTTCTTATCTACTACCTATCTTTAATTTCAGGATTTGGTTTTTATATAATTCTATTGTATGTGTAAATTCAGAGTTTGGCTGTATTGCTTTATTTTTTCTTCATTATGAGTAGTATTTTCTGCTTTTGTTGCTTGCCTTGTAATCTTTTTTATTGATTGCCAGTCATCATGGGCTGTACTTCCTTGAATGCTGGGTATTTTTGCATTTCTATAAAGAATATTCTTAAGCACTTCTCTGTTTCCAAATATTACTGCGGCAATAATATTTGGAAACATGTTGGTCCTCCAGAGGTCTGTGTCTGAGCCCTGTTTGTGAGGCCTGGAAGTTCATTGGGGTCTGCTCTTCTCACTGCTGAGGTGTGTCTGGTAACTTCTCACTGCGTTGTGCATTACTGGGTCCCCTCTTCCTGGTGAGAAGAGGAGCTGTCCTTGCCTCAGGGATTGTGTTCCCTATAATGCAGCGTGTATTCATTTGTACTCTGTTGCTATAACAAAATACTCAAAGCTGGGGACTTAGGGGAAAAAGGGAATTTATTTAGCTCACAGTTTTAGAAGCTGAAAATCCAAGATTGGGAAGCCCCATCTTTTTTGCCTCTGGAGAGAGTCCCTTGGCTGCATCACAACATAGCGGATCAGAAGAAAGGGAACTGGCCATGTGTAGAAGGGCCCAGTGCACTGGGTGAGCTCGATTTTTAAGATCCCACTTTCTTCAGAGCTAACTCCCTTTTTAAGACCAACATTAATCTGTTCCAAGGACGATGTCCCTAGTGACCTGATTACCTTTCACCAGGCCCTACCTTTGAAGGTTCCACCACTTCATACTGCCATGCTGGGAGCCGTGTCCCCAGCACATGAATCTTTGGGGGACTAACCACATCCAAAGCACAGCACAAGAGTTTTTCAACTTTGGAACTGTTGATCTTTGGAGGTTGGATAATTGTTTGTTTTTTTTTTTTTAAGGGGGGAGGGTTGGTTCTTTATGCCATCAGATATTTAGGAGCATCCCTGGCCTCTGCACTACATGGCAGAAGCATCCCCCAAATTGTGACAATCAAAAATGTCTCCAAACATTGCCAGATGGCCCCTGGGGAATAAAATCACTTCTAGTTAAGAAGCACTTATCTAATCTGTTAGGGTAGTATTTAATTAATTAATTACTTTTTTATTAGTGCATAGTAATCATACATCATGATGGGTTTCAGGGTGGTAGAAGTATACATGCACACATCAGTCAATTATTTCTTAATTGACACAAAATTGTACATATTTGTGGGGTACAGTGATATTTTTATACATGTTTGCAGTATATAGTGATCAAATCTGGATAATTAGTATGTCTGTCACATCAAACATTTACCATTTTTTGTGTGGTAACATTCAAAATCCTCTCTTCTAGTTGTTTTAAGATATACACTAGATTATTATTGTTAATTACAGTCACCCTACTGTGCTATAGAACACTAGACTTAGTCTTCTTATCTAACTGTATTTTTGTATCTATTTGCCAACCCTTCTCTACCCCCTTCCTTCCCTATCTTCTGCAGTTTTTGGTAACCATTTAGTCTACTCTCTCCTTCTATGAAATCAACTTATTTTAGCTCCACATATTATTGAAAACATGTAATGTTTGTCATTCTGTACCTTGGTAATTTCATTTAACATATGATGTCCTTGAGGCTCATCTATGTTGCTGTAAATAACATAATTTAATTCTTTTTATGGCTGCATAATATTCCATTATGTCTATATACTATTTTATTTACCCATTGGTGGACACCTAGGTTAATTCCATATCTTGACTATTGTTAATATTGCTGCAACAAACATGGGAGGTATCTCTTTGGCATACTGATTTTCTTTCTTTTGATGATATTTATCCAGTAGTAGAATTGCTGGAGCATATGGTTGTTCTGTTTTTAGTGTTTTGAGGAACCTCCATACTATTTTCCATAATAGCTGTCATAATTTACATGCCTACCAACAGTGTATAAAAGTTCCTCTTTCTCCACATTCTCACAAACATTTATCTTTTTGGTGGTAGCTATTCTAACAGATGTGAAATGATACTTCATTGTGCTTTTTATTTGCTTTTCCCTGTGATTAGTGATGTTGAACATTTTCTTATATATCTGTTGGCCATTTGTATGTCCTTTGAGAAATGTCTATTCATATTATTTGCCCATTTTTTAATTGGATTATTCATTTTTTTAACTGTTGAGTTGTTTGAGAGCTATATACATTCTGGATATTAATCAACCCCTCTGGTAGTTTTTGCATATGCATGTTATGGATGAGGATTTGGCTCTGGACTCAAGGGGGGGCCTCCTACAGATCTCTGCATGTCTGTGTCTGTGCAGCTCTCTCTTCTCCTGTAATCTTCTGTGAGAACTTTAGCTCCTTAACCTCCCTGGATTCCCAGCTCTATTTTCCTAACTCAGAAAGACTGCTGCCTGGGTTCCTTCTCCCAGACACAGACTGTAAGCTCTCTAGGCTGTAAGAGTTGGGGTGTGGCAAGCACAGAGCTCACATTTGTTTCCTGTCTCTCAGTGATCACTGTTCTTCATTGTCTAATGTCCATTGTCTTAAAAACTAGTATTTATTATCCTTTTTTCTTTTTTAAGCTTGTTTTCTAGATAGGCCCCTGCAATTTCATTTTAGCCTTTGTCTTCATTCTTAAAAGATACTTTTGCTGGATATAAAATTCAGGGCTGACTTTTATTTTTTCTAAGCACTTTCAAAATATTTTAACTGTCTTGTAGTTTCCATTGCTGTTGCTTATCAGTCAGGCTGTCTTTCTTTTCTGAGTACCTTTTCTCTCTGGATATTTCTGAGATCTTTCCCTTTTGTCTTCAGTGTTCCATAGTTTCACAATAGTGTATCTATGCATGAATTTCTTTTTATTTTTCCTGCTTCCTAGAGAGTATATTGGGCTTCCTGAAAATTTAGCTTCTGTCTCTCATTAATTCTCAAAATTTGCAGCCATTATCTCTTAAAACATTTTATTATCTTGATGCTGTTCATTCTTTCCCCTTGAAACAAAAAGCGCCAGGTATAAAGAAAAAACATTAATTAAACTTATTAAAATTAGGACCCTAGCCAGGCGTGGTGGCACATGCTTATAATCCCAGTACTTGGGAGGCAGAGTTGGAAAAATCGCAGGTTTGCAGCCAGCCTCAGCTACTTAGTAAGGCCCTCTGCAACTTAGTGAGACCCTGTTTCAAAATAAAGAATAAAAAATAGGGCTGGGGGTGCAGCTCAGAGGTAGAATGCCCGTGGGTTCAATCCCCAGCCCCCCCTCCCAAAATTAGGACCCTTTGATCAAAAAATGCCACAAAGGAGGTGAAGGCAAACTACAAATGAGAGAATATATTTATAGCACATGTAACTGACAGTAGCTTTTTCCAGTATATTATAAGGAACTCGTATAAGGAACTTTTTCCAGTATATTATAAGGAACAAATGAATAAGAAAAAGTCAGATGCAATAGAAAAATGTGCAAGGATCTTAAAAAACTATCTCACAAAATAACATATATGCTTGCTCAATAAATATAAAAGGCTTTCAGCCTCATCAGTTATAAGAAAATTGAGAATTTTAGCTACAGCAGTACACACTCAGAATGGCCAAATTCAAACCAATAATATAAAGTGTCAGGGGCATGTTGCAACTGAACTCACATGTGCTTTTGGTGGAGCATAAATGAAAACCTTTTTCTACCTGCTAATGTTGAATATACTTATAACCAGTAGCACAGATATTCCACTCTCAAATATATTTAACCAAAATTGTATATTCATGCATCAAGAGACATGAAATATTTATAGTAACATTATTTATATGTCAAGAACTGAAAACAACCTGTATGTCCCTGAAAGGCATAATAGATAGGGAAGATGAAAGATGAAACATTCATATGTTGGAATCCTATATAACAATGAAAAATACATACTGTCACCAGTAACAGCATGGATGAATCTCACTAACTTAATATTAATTAAAAAGAAAGAAAACCGAATCCACACTTAACAATCCTATTCATGTAGTTTTCAAATAGAGGCAAGACTTTCACCTTTGGGGGGATTAGAGAGGTCATGAGGACTAATAAAACATACAAGCAGGGTCTTCTGGGGTTCAATTTAGGTGGCAGTTCCTTTTTGTGGGATGGTTACATAGGCATATTCATTTTTGAAAATTCATCATCCTGTACACTTACATGATTTGTTCTTTTCTTTGTGGTTGGCCCTTCATATCCATGAGTTCCACATCTCAGATCCAACCAACCAAGGACAGAAAATATTTGGGGAAAAATGCATTTGCGCTGAACATGTGCAGACCTTTTTTTTGGTCATTTTCTCTTAAATGATATGGTTTAATAATCATTTACATAGCTTTTAAGTTGTATTAGGTACAATAAGCAATCTAGAGATGATTTAAAGTATATAGGAGGTTGTGCATAGGTTAGATGCAAATACTGTGTCATTTTATATAAGGGACCTGAGTCTGAGGATTTCAGCATCCGAGGGGATCCTGGAACCAGTCGTCCATGGATACTGAGGGATAACTGTGTATGTTAGCAGCACTAAAAATGTTTAATTAAAAAGTAAATACCAATGTTTTTTACTGCCTTAGATAAGCTTCTGTTTCAGGAGATAGCAAATATTAAACATAAAAACAAAATAATATATGATTATAAATTGTTAACACTCATACAAAGAATGAGGTGCTGAGAACAAGAGCTGATAGACCTCCTTTTATATTGAATATTTTGGCCATGCCTCTGTGAGAAAGAATTACTTGAGTGTGGAAAAAATAGGTGTAAGATAAGGTTGAAGAGGTATGCAAGACTTTTACAACATGCGAAAGGGGTTGATCTTCCTCCCAAGGTCTACGGGCGGCTTTAGCAGGGGTTAAATTTGTCAAATAATCAATCTCACTACATCATAAATCATGAATTTAAAAATAGGCCAAAGGTGAATGCAGGCGGACCATTCAGAGGCTGTTGCAGTACTCCAAAAGAAATCAATGGCCAGTGTTTTAGACCAGGGATCACCAACTTTTTGGTAAAAAATCATCTGTTTGAATTACTCTCCCATCGTAGCATGAAAGCAACCCTAGACAACACATAAATGAGTAAGCATGGCTGTATTCCTATAAAACTATTTACAGAAATTGGTGACATCATTTGCCAATCTCTGATCTAGACTAAAGAAAGCACAACAAATTTTAGGTATATTTTGGGAGCAGATTTAATAGGATATGAATGAGGTTTGGGGAGTGTAGGTGAGAGGAGATGTCTCAAGGATGATTTCTAGGCTACTGGCTTGAATATTTTATGGATGCTGATGCTGCTGATTAAAGAACAAGTTAGTTGAAAGTCTAAACCCACTCATCTACAATAGTGACATGCAAGGTTCCAGTGTTGTTCTCATCTTTGGTCTATAATCACAATATATCAATGTTTTGTGACATTTGTCCTCCATATTAATCATAACTAGAAATATGTTTATCTTATTCTTCTATATACACCCATTACACACAAAAAAATTAAAGAATCACTTTGATAGTTCTGGGTTTTCTGCTGATAGGAGGAAAATATGAGGAAGAATTATATAGTATTCTCAGGCTCCTACTGGCTCATTGAAAATGTACCTATAGCCTCATGTTCTCCCTCCCTCCAAAAGCAGCATCCCTCCACCCTGCCCTCAGATGCCCTCCTTATCAGGATAAACCAGAGAATGTACAGGCTGATTGTGGTTCTCCATTCATAACATTAAAGATGGAGGTGCAGCTATGTCAGAATCATAACACTATTTTGATTTTCTGTAGAGTTTGAGGTATTGGGTGTTTTATGATTAATTTTTTTACCAACCTTTAAATTTTACAGGCTTTGCTCTCTGTACATGATACTGTGGCTCAAAAGAATTACGATCCTGTATTGCCTCCTATGCCTGATGATATTGATGATGAGGAAGACTCTGTAAAAATAATTCGTCTGGTCAAGAATAGAGAACCACTGGTGAGTCTGGGCTCCATTTTGTGTTCAGATAAGAGATTTCTTGGTAAAGGTGAATCAGTGGGCTAATACCATTTATTCCTCTCTTTAAATATGCTTCCTATGTTCCCTAAAGCTTTAAAATAAATGGAATGTTTGTGTTTGAAAAGATGATTTATAAATATTAAAATGAAGCCAAATGAAATAACAGGCATCCTATTGGCTGTTCATAGCAATAATTTTGAAAAAGTGAGTTATTACATTAATAAAAGAAAGCATAACATGCACCAAAGATGGATGACCTGAGATGAAAAGTTGTGACTAAAAAGAATTGCTTTTGGTTATTCTGGAAAGTTGATTTATTTTAGGTAATAAAGAACAATTAAATCAGGCATCTGATATTTCAAAATGTAAATATAACCATTTATTTTAGTACTAGAATCTATACAGTAAATAAGCTTATTGTATAAATAAATTCTACCTGACTGGCAGGTAGAATGATACCCCCTTTGCACCTAAAGATGCCAAGACCCAATCCCTGGAACCTGCAAATGTCCTCTCACAGGACAAGATGGACTTTTCCTGATTAGGTGAAGGGGAGATTATCCTGGATTATCCAGTATAGGGGCCCAGTCTAGTCACAAGGACTCTTACAAGAGCGGAGGAGGAAGGCAGTCAGGTCAGAGTCAAGAAATGCAACACAATGATGGAAGCAGAGGTTAGAGGGATGGATGAGACTGCGCGCCAAGGAATGCGGGGGAATCTCTAGAAGCGAGGAAGAGAAATGCCCGACTCCCATGGAGCCTGGATTTGAGCCCTGTAAGACCCATTTGATGTTCCAAGCTCCAGACTGGAAGATAATAAACTTGTATGGTTTTAAGCCACTGGATGTGTGGCCATTTGTTACAACAGCAATTGCAAACTAAAACAGGACTGATGCATATTTTTATGAAACCACATTTCAAAGAAAAATGGTTAAATTACATAATCTAGCAGCTGATTTTAAATGTGTTGTGTCCCATTTATTCTAATTACTATACTTTGTATTCTTTTTTTTTTTTTTTTTTTTTTTTTTTTTTTTTTTTTTTTTTTTTTTTTTTTTTTTTTTTTTTTTTTTTTTTTTTGCGGTACCGGGGATTGAACGCAGAGACGTTCTACCTCCGCGCTACGCCCCCGGCCCTATTTTTTTTATACTTTATTTTGAAACCGGGTCTCACGAAGTTGCGGAGGGCCTCACTAAGTAAAGAGAGAGAGAGAGAGACAAGGAGAGAGAGACAGAGAGAGCGCGCACGCAT
>PVJS01010796.1:0-47189 GCA_004027185.1 Glis glis | reverse complement strand
GGGATTGAACGCAGGGGCGTTCTACCTCCGCGCTACAACCCCGGCCCTATTTTTTATACTTTATTTTGAGACCAGGTCTCACGAAGTTGCGGAGGGCCTCACTAAATAGAGAGAGAGAGACAGGGAGAGAGAGAGAGCGCTGAGGCTGGCCGCGAACCCGGATCCTCCGGTCTCTGCCTCCCAAAGTACTGGGATTACAAGCGTGCGCCACCACGCCCGGCTCTCGGTTCTTGATTATATTTCCTCTTGTTGACTATGTCCATCTCTCTCTCTCTATCTCTGTGTCTGTCTGTCTGTCTGTCTGTCTCTCTCTCTCTCTCTCTCTCCTAAGGATTGAACCCAGGGCATTCTACCTCTAAGCTATACCCCACCCCTTCTAGCTTTCCTACCTTCTCACTGCTTTTTATCAGTCTCCTTTTCTTCTGTGTATATCCTTGAATACAGAAGACAGTCTGGCTTAATAACTACATGCTTTGGAGTCAGATCTGCTGTATTCTGCTACTTAGCCAAGTTACTTTCCTCTTTCAACTTTGATTTCAATATTGGAAAAATGAATATATTTTACAGTTCCTTAGGAGAGTCTATCTACTTTAATCATTTTAACTATCATCCCTATAAATTTGCACCAGTTTTCTGAACATTTAACACAGTTCTCTGTACCAGACACTACCACTCCTTAAACTTTCATCATTTTAACTATTATCCCTATAAGTTTGCATCAGTTTTCTGAACATTTAACAAAGTTCTTTGTACCAGACACTACCAATACCCAGCTACTCCTTAAACTTTCTAATAAGACAGAAAATTATTAACTCTACTCTCCTCCAGAATTCTTATCTTCAATCTCAAATTTATCTGTAACTCTTGGTTTTCTTTCCCTACCCACCTGCATGCTGGGGATCAAACCCACGGCCTTTCACATGGTAGGCGAATGCTCTACCTCTGAGCTACACTCCCAGCCCAGTAATGTGCCAATTCTTTATATTCTGTCTCATGTTCATTTCTTTTAATTTCTACTGGACATTTCAACCGTTCCCATAACCTGTTACTAACGCTTTCTTCTGCTAATCTTTTGTGTACATTTCCTCTTTTCATTCCCTTTTCAAAAACTACATGCCAGTTGATACCATTCCGATTCTTGACATTTACGTGATCCAGCTTCAAACTACCTTTTTGACCAAATTTATCTCATCCTTCTGTAGTTTTGTGCTTTAATCTACTAGACCGCATACTCGTTATGTACTTTATGCCTGTAGCCCTAACTCATGTTCTTCATCTTAGAGTACCATTTTATGAATTTTAAACAAAATTGACATGTATCTAGTTTTTCACTATGCTTTTTAAATCCACCTTTCTAAACATTTTGTGGCTACCTTCCTATCTCATCCTTGAATGTGATCCCTTCCATGAAGAACTTCTCTGCTCTTTCTTTCCCAGTACTTGTTCATTAATAATTATTCTTCCTTCTGCCTTCCTGTGGCACATTAATTACATCAGTACTTGTGTCTGCCTTGCTTTTTATTGAGCTATTTATGATTTATTTTCTTCATTCTATAATACTGTGTGTGTGTGTGTGTGTGTGTGAGAGAGAGAGAGAGAGAGAGAGAGAGAGAGAGAGAGAGACTGGGGATTGAACCCAGGGGCATTCTACCTCCAAGCTACACCCCCAGTCCTATTTTATTTTTTATTTGGAAAAGGTCTTGCCAAGTTGCTGACAGCCTCACTAAGTTGCTGAGGCTGGCCTTGAACCTGTGATCCTCCTGTCTCAGCCTCCCAAGTACTGGGGTTACAGGCATGCACCACCACACCCATCTTATGATATTTATTTTATCATGTTTAATGATGGAAAATGCCTTGAAAATTAGAGTGGAGATTCGCAACTCTCTGAAGGGAAATTGATTAGATCAATACTATGGTCTTAAAGTAGGTGACTTAGGATTAAGAAAATGTTATGTTTTTTCCTGTAGTAGACTGCACAATTCTTCAGGATGGGTACCATGCCTTTCCTTAATCTTTTTTTTTTTTTTCGTGATACTGGGGATTAAACCCAGGGGCATTCTACCTCTGAGCTACACTCCCAGCCCTAGTTTTGTATCTTTGTTTTGAAACAGGGTCTCACTAAGTTGTGGAGGGCCTAAGTAGCTGAAGCTGGCTGCTGTGAACCAGTGGTCCTCCTTCTCAACCTCTCAAGTAGTGGGATTACAAGCGTCACCATGCCCGGCTTAATCTTTCTTTCTTAGCTGTTCCTCTCTACTCCCATCTTTCCTTCTCCTCTTTCTCCACTGCTCACATTCTCACCTAATCACTCACAAACTCTCAGTACAAAAAAGTAATATAATGGAAATTAGAAATTTGTACGCAGAATTATAGCAAAACTGCTACACATTTAAACTTGTAGACTACAACTAAGACAGAACATAGAAGAGAAATATATATGCTTAAATGCATGCATTAGAAAATAAGAAAGACGCCGGGTGTAGTGGCGCACGCTTGTAATCCCAGTACTTGGGAGGCGGAGACCGGAGGATCCAGGTTCGCGGCCAGCCTCAGCTAGTTAGTGAGGCTCTCTGCAACTTCGTGAGACCCGGTTTCAAAATAAAGTATAAAAAATAGGGCCTGGGGTGTGGCTCCAAGGTAGACTGCCCCTGGGTTCAATCCCCGGTACCGCAAAAAAAAAAAAAAAGACTAAAAATTAATGAGCTAAGTAAGCATCTGTCTGGAAACTAAAAAGGGGAGAATAAAATCAAAGAATGTAAGAAAGCAAATAATGAAGGTGGGAGCTGATGTGAATGAAATAGACAGTACACATACAATAAAAAGGATCAGTTATCCTAAAAGGTTTTCTTCGAAATGTCTAGTAGAGTTGTAAGACTATGAAAGGCTCACCAAAATGAGGAGCCAGGAGTTGGGCATGGTGGCGCACACCTGTAATTCCAGTACTTGGGAGGCTGAGAGAGAAGACTCTAGGTTCAAGGGACCGCCTCAGCAATGCAGTGAGACTCAACAACCTAATGAGAACCTGTTTCAAAACAAAAAATAAAAAGGGCTGGGGGTATAGCTTGGAGGTAGAATGCCCCTGGGTTCAATATTCATTACCCCGCCCCCCCCCCCACACACACACGAGGGGGCTAGGGATGTAAGTCAGTTGTGAGATGCTTGCCTAGCATGTGTAGGGCTCTAGGTTTGATTCTCAGCATGGCAAAAAAAGAATCAGGAAAATTAAATAATCATAAGCCATTATGATTTATTTATTCTTATATTTGTGGTACTGGTGATCAAACCCAGGACCTTGCACGTGCTAGGCAAGTGCTCTTCCACTGAGCTACATGCGTAAGGTGTTGGCCTTTAGAAGCTTTTAGGAGGAATCTCATGTTAATAAATTATAAAATGTAGACTGGATAAATTTCATTGTCCATCTTTACTTCATAATAAGTAGTATTTCCATTTTTATAAAACCTGGTCTAAAAACAAGAGCTGTCTTTAACTTTTTTTCCTCATACCCACATCTCATCTCAACAAATAGTCCTGGCTCTCAGAATCCAATCCCGCCTCTCCTCTGACCTGGACACCATTACATTTCACCTGCATTAGCTTTTTATCAGGTTTTCAGATTTCATCTTGTTCCTCCTTTCTTCCCTTGGATAGACTCTCCCCTTAGAGTCTATTTTCTACACAAATGCTACAGTGAAAGAGAAATCAGATTAACTCATTCCTCTCTTCAAAACTCTGATGGTTTCCTGCCTTTTCAGAGTAAAAGCCAAGTCCTTACAGTAGGCATAAGGATCTGGCCCCTCCTTGCTCGCTTTGATTACTCTCCTTCCATCACTGTGTTGTGGACGAAATGGCTTACTGTATTTTTCCCTCCATTTGGAGAGCTCTTCCTACAGCAATCTGCTTGGTTTGTTTTCTCAGTTCCTTTGTATTTTTCTCATATATCATCTTGTTATTCTTGACCACCAACTTAATATCAATCCTTCTGTCATCGCTCAATGTTTCCTATCCTCTCTCCCTAAATTTTTCTACCTTCAATACTTAAAACTATCTGACATACTTTTACTTAATTTTTTGTTCTTTTGTCACTTTGTAGTAGAAAACAATCTCCTTGAGAATAAATATAATTCTTTTTATTATCTCTTGCTGTATTCCAGTACTTAGAATAGTACCTGGCATGTGGTAGCTACTTGATAAATATTTCTCAAATGGATGAATACATGAACAATGAATTAAGCTACATTAGCAATGGGAGAGGGAAAGAAAACATTCTGTGGCAAGGAAAAATAAGACACTGAAGCCCTGTGGTGAGAGGAAGCATGGTACCCTTGAGGAGTTTGAAACTTCCCTATTCCCAGAGCATCAAAGTGGGAGTGCCAAGTGAAACTAGAAAGTTGGCAAAAGATCACCAGATGACGTTGTGGGCCAGATTCAGAGTTTTGTTTTTCCTTTTAAACCCTATGGAGGGTTTTGAGCAGTGGTATGGTATTAGATTGTATATTAAAAGATCACTGTGAGCCAGGTGTGGTGGCACACGCTTGTAATCCCAGTACTTGGGAGGCTAAGACAGGAAGATCACAGGTTTGAGGACAGCCTCAGCAAATGGTGAGACTCTCATCAACCTAGCAACACCCCGTTTCAAAATAAAAATAAGAAATAGAGCTGGGGGTATAGCTCGGAGGTAGAATGTCCCTGAGTTCAATCCCTACTGCCAAAATAAAAGGATCACTGTGGTGAAATAGTAGAATTGGGGGAAAAGAACATGGACAAACCACATAGATTTAGATAGTGTCAACAGGAGAATGTGAATGAAATTGAGAAAGATTTAGAAGTCAGATAAACAGATATTGGGGGAGATATTGTGGGCAAATTCTCCTTGGAATTCATGTTTTAGTTAAGTAGCAGTTAAGTGTTGTTTGGGTGGTTTATTTATTTTTTTATTTTTTTGTACTGGGGATTGAGCCTGGGGACATTCTACCTCTGAGCTACACCCCCCAACCCTTTTCATTATCATTATTATTATCATTATTATTATTATTATTTTGAAACAGGGTATCACTAAATTGCTGAGGGTCCTTGCTGAGGCTAGCCTTGAACCTGTGATCCTCCTGTCTCAGCCTCCCAAGTACTGGATTTACAGGTTGGTGCCATCATGCCCACCCTATTTGATTTTTCTAGTAGAGTATTTGCAGCTGAATGTCCAAATGGATTAATTTTTTAATTTAGATTTAGATGTTAAATAGGTAATGATTTTGAACACGAGTATTTTCTTTTTTTGTTTGTTTTTTTGTTTTTTTTTTTTGGTGGTCCTGGGGATTGAATCCAGGGACATTCTACCTCTGAGCTACAATTTTTTATTTGGAAACAGGGTCTCAAAAAGTTGCCGAGGCTGGCTTTGAACCTGCGATCCTCCTATCTCAGCCTCCCACGTACTGGGATTACAGGAGTGTGCCACCACACCTGGCTAATAAGGGTATTTCTGTGTGTCTTGAATTTAGGGCTAGATCATGAACACAAGGTAAAGCTATTGACTGGTATCTACAGCTTAGGATTTGCTAATCATGGTAATGTCTGTCTGTATGTATTTATTAGTGGTACTGGGAATTGAACCCAGAGGCATTCTACCTTTGAGCTATACCCCCAGCCTGACTTTATTTCTTATGGAAACCGGGTCTCTCTAGGTTGATGAGAGTCTCACTACTTGCTGAGGCTGTCCTCAAACCTGTGATACTCCTGTCTCAGCCTCCTAAGTACTGGGATTACAGGCTTGTGTCACCACACCCAGCTCCATGTTGATGTTTTATTAGCAATGTGCTAATGCTTATACTTGGTTGGAATTGCTGTAATTGTAGTAGTCTTAGTAGTGAAATTGTTTATCCCAGCACAACTTATTACATTTGAACTGAATTTATTCTACTGTGTTTAAAGGAAATAAAGTTTTCATGTTGCCTTATGACTTGATTTTACTATCTCCACAATATAAAACTCAAATATTGATGTTGGAGTGTAATTCAGTATGATCTATTTTTAAAACCTTTGAAAGTATTAGGAGTTACCAAAACATTTTCACAGAGTTGTCAGGCAGTTGGACCTCAGTTCTTGCCACTGTGTAAGGCAGCCTTTCTCAACCTGAGTTCCAGGAGAGAATTAAGCCCCATTGCCTTAAAGTATTGATCCTTATTTATACTTACTTTCTCTCCTGTTCCTCTAGAGCAGTTCTTGCTATGTACCATCCTTGGGAGAATTGACAAAATAGTCACTTGAATCATTTTGGGTTTTTTTTTTTTTTTTTTTTTTTGGTTCAGAGGAGGAATCCCTGTTGAGAAAGGCTGCTAAGAGGTAAACTGTTCTTTCCCATAGTTCTGAATAATGCAGATTACCTGCCTTTTTCTCAAGCTTATGATAAAACTAATGCCTGCTTGATTTTATTGAAACACTAGCTTGAGAACCTTTACAAATAGACTGTTATGATTTTAAGTATCTGTTTAGATCATGTGTTAAGTTTTTAAAGAGATGCTTACAAATGAAAATCTAAGGGGATGTTGGTAATGAGGCAGTTGGTTAGAGCTTTAAATTGCATAATAAACATTTTTATAGTGTTCTACTTCAGTTCCATTAGTTCTTGTGCCCATCATCCCAAAACTGAGTAGAGGGCTGATATCAGAAGGTAGCCTGTAGTTCTACATTAACTCATTTTTGTTACATCATTCCAGATGTGGAACACCTATAAAAATTTAAATTGAGCAACAAATATGCCACTTATGCTAACTTTGACATAACATTTGAATATTTAATGTTTGCAGAATTAAAAACTTGGGGCTTAATGGGTTAAGGGAAATAACTGTTCATAAGTGAAAGTCCTTTCTGTTAAAGGTATCTCTTAAAATTGTTTTCATTAGTAGACATTTGTTTTCATGTTACCTAGGCTATCAAGTACTAGCTCCAACTGCCTATTATGATCAGACCGGTGCCTTAGTGGTTGGCCCTGGAGCAAGAACTGGCCTCGGAGCTCCAGTTCGATTAATGGCTCCAACACCTGTTTTAATTAGTTCAGCAGCAGCACAGGCTGGTAAGTGTATGACTGACTTCTTCGTGGATAATATTTTTTAGTGTTGAGATATTTTTTAAATGTAGAATATTTTTCTGGGTAGTTTTAAGAAGTGTCTGAAATTGGTTTTACAGCAGCGGCAGCAGCAGCTGGAGGAACTGCAAATAGTCTTACAGGCAGCACAAATGGTCTTTTTCGGCCAATTGGCACTCAGCCACCGCAGCAGCAACAGCAACAGCAGCCAAGCACTAATCTCCAGTCTAATTCATTTTATGGGAGCAGTTCTTTGACTAATAGCTCCCAGAGCAGTTCTTTATTTTCCCATGGACCTGGTCAACCTGGAAGTACATCTCTTGGTTTTGGAAGTGGTAGCTCTTTGGGTGCTGCTATAGGCTCAGCCCTCAGTGGATTTGGTTCATCAGGTAAGTTTGTTTTTAAGATAAGTTACTCTGTTAAGTGGACATGATATATTTTTGTCTTTTTAATATTAAGGTGATTAATAATAGCATATAGTTTAGGAAGAAGAAGAATAAAATGTTGTTGGTTTAATTTTGTAGAAGAAAAATATTTCCTACAAGTCTTTTAAACATTTATGAATGTTTAGCTCATTTCTAGCACCCATCCTTTATACACATATAATACATTTACTTTTCCCCCTAGCTTTAAGAATCCATTACTATAGTTTTCATTTTAGTAAGATTTGTTTGAAACACTGTTATGCTAATGGCTGGCTCTTATTCTCCATATAAATACTTGAGGAAATAAGTACATTGTCATCTTAATTTTTTGGTATTTTTAAAAATAATTGTCAGTGTGCTTATCAGATGGTTCATTCTTATTAAATGCTGGGGTTCATTATGGTTTTCTTTATTTGGCATAATATCTAAAATATATGTAATATAATAGAACATTCCAAATAAGCCCCAGTGGATTACTGTGAACAAGCCCCTAAGAAACTACCAGTGAGCTGGGCAAGGTGGCACCCACCTATAATCCCAGCTATTTAGGAGGCTAAGGCAGAAGGATTTCAAGTTTGAGGCCAGCTGTGGCAACTTAGTGAGACCCTGTCTCAAAAAATAAAAAGGGTTGGAAGTGTAGCTCAGTGGTAGAACCCAGCTTCAGTTCCCAGTACTGCCAAATAAAAGAAACTATCAGTGTACTCATCTTTATGTTAGATTAAATAATTTAGCCTTTGTTACTAAATATTCATTTAAAAGGATGACTCTTAGCTTTATATAATACTCAAGAAGTCATAATTTTAAATAGCTTCACATTAGGAAAAAGCAGCTTACCCTAATTCTGTTGATATAATAGATAGTCTTCAAAAGGGCAGTGATATTAATTTGGACTTAAAGAGATTTTCTATTTCTGTAATATAACATCCTAGAGTCTTTAATATTTGTTTCATATTTATTCCCACCACATCAAATTATGTTCATTTTTGGTATGGAAAATGGCAGAACTAGCATAATGCCAGTCATCCCATGCTTGCCAGTTTTCTGAGGAAGTGTCTTCTGAACTTTTTATATTTTATAGGAGGGATGGTCTAGAACAGCTATAAACTTTTAGATCAGGATGGTTTGTTTGTTTGTTATAATGAAACATAATAAGGAAATGTCACACTTGGCCTAACACAACATTTTCTGAAAAATGAACATATAACTTTAAGAATAAACCTTACAGAAATAACTAATTCCTAAATTATAGATCATCAACTCTAAACAATTCAGGAAAAACAGCATTGATAAGCTCCATGTTCCCCTTTCTAATATAATATGTCACTGATGGCCTGTTACAGATATGTAGATACACCCTATTCAATTCTTCCAAATTTCTCTTGTCTCTCAGTTAAGACTTTTTCCTCTACCTTTAAGAACTAAACATTTTGTCCTCTTCATACACCCCTTTCCCAAAAAGTGATCTTTATGCCTCCCTTATTTATAGGTATCACTTACTCAATTCTGATGTCTAGTCTGGGAAAGGTTCACTTTACCTTGCTTCAGAGGGTATTAGCAACTGCCACCCCTGACTGCCACTAAAGTCTATCATCTTCTCTCTCCTCTTGAATGTTTTGTGAGGGTTCATTCAAGTGGTGCCCATATATGCTCTTAACAAGTCTGTCCACTGTCATTTCACACTACAACAATTGCATACTTATGTGAAAGCTAAAATATAATATGGTTACGTGCATGTGTATACACACATTCTCTTACCTATATGATCAAATTTTATTGTTGGACAGTGTTGAATACCCCATATATATTTATAATGCAGTTGGCCAGGAAACTTAGCCATTGTATTACAGCAAATTAATCATTCTATTATTTAAAAAATGCTTTTAACAAGCTGGGCGTGGTGCCACATGCCTGTAATCCCAGTGCTTGGGAGGCTGAGACAGGAGGATTACAGGTTCAAGGCCAGCCTCAGCAACTGAGTGAGGCCCTGAGCTACTTAGTGAAACCTTGTTTCAAAATAAAAAATAAAATAGGGCTGGGGGTGTAGCACAGAGCTTGAAAGCCCCTTGAGTTCAATCCCCAGTACAGTTAAAAAAAAAACAATTGTTAACAATTAGAAGTTTGTAATTTAAGATTTTATATGCAGTTGATAAATGATGAGCAGTTCCATTGTCTTGTCTAGTTTCTTACATATTTTAGGTACATTTGATATTGTATTTCATAGTTATAAAGAGTTACGGGTAATTTTAGGCATATATAGTAAAGCTTGAAGAGCCAGCTTCTTTATGCTTAAATGTTTGGCTTGATTTTCCTTTTTGGAGGAAAGTAATGTTGTATGTTTCAAAACCAGTTTATTTGCCAGAGAACAATGCTGTTGCTCTCATTAGAGAGCTGTTGTCTTTCTCCTTATGAGTTCATTTTTTGGGGCGGAGATAAATAGGACCTAAAAATGTATGTAATACGAATGTTTTTGAAAAATTGCTTTGACAGTGTCCTTTTAAATTAGCATAGTTAATGTAGTACACATTGACAATTTTGCCAAAACCAACTCAAGAAGAGCTTTTTTTACATTAATGTTTACATTTATTTTGCTATTAAAATGCATCTAACTACCTAGCCATTTCCTATTGTATATCTTAAAATGTGAAATTTTCAGTAAAACATCAGTTTCTCAGAAACTACATTGGTTGGTATAAAAAGGTTGAATAACATTGTAATTTTGCACAATATGGTGGTATGAGCCTGTTGTTGTTGTTGTTGTTGTTGTTGTTTGGGGTTTGGTTTTTTGTTTTTTTTTTTCTTTTCTTTTGCTATTTTGTTTTGTTTTGGTCCATTACAGAATTTGAACTTGGCAAAGCCAATATAATTTCAGTTCCTATCTGTGTTACAAACTTAACTTGGTTTACCTATCATGTACTCTGCTTAATTGCTTTCTTTAATCCATATCCGGTATGACATACATATGTATAACTTATGATTAGAAAACCAGGATTTAATAGAAACTTTACAATTCCTTGAAAAGAATTGCCATATTGGTCCGAATATGGTGCTTGTCCTTTAAAACCTTATTTGACAGGTTAAGAAATGTAATATGAAATCCTCTTAGATGTTAGACACATTGAGTTAATAGAAATAGAAAGGAAAAATTGGGAGTTTTGGACAGCCCCTACACATGGTAAAGAATTTGATTATCTAACAATGTTGATTAGCAACCAAGTTTGGGGTTGCTCTTCTGAGCTTGCGTAGCTCACCAAGGCCTACATAGTAGTGTGACTATTTTATGATTCTGTGGAGTATCAGAAGGAGAAAAAAGATAAAAAGGTTAATAGAAGTAAAAGAATTCAGTATGTAGTGTGATAAGACATGTGAGATAAGTCAGATTGTATATCATCTGAGGATAAAATAGCCATCAGTCTTCTACTTAAAGTAAAGGGCTCAGGAGACCAGTACTAGAATCTTAGGAAAGAAGAATCCTGAGGGATAGGCAGTAAAAGCATTTGGTGTGGTTACTGTCATGAGAGCTGTTGATTTTCTAAAAGAAAGTTTAGTATTTTCGTATATATTTTTCAGTATAGTTGGAGTAGAGGGAGAATGTGTAATATGAAAATATAGTCAAGAATTGGCTTCCATCTACATTTCACAACTGACTAGTATTCGGGCCAATATGGACTTAAAGTTTGTCTATGTTTTAAACACAACTAGAAGCCAAATCAAATGTGAATGGTGAAGGAAATGTTTTAATATTCCATTTATTAGTATAACTTTTTCTTAGCATTGAGTTGAAATCTTAAGGACCAGGTTCCAGAGATTAGGATAATATTAAAAGTTAACTTTATTGGAATTTAAACTTTAGCATGTCCTAAAAGCAGACAACTTGCAATTTGAGGGTTTATAAATCATACCAGGGTATTAAAGCACAGTAATCATATTTGTCAGTGGTAAATATGTGTGAAATAATGAACATATGACTGCTCTGTTAAGTATTTGGTTACTCTATTGGGGTGCATTCATACCCTTTTATGATTAATAGTTAGTATATATAGTTATCACAGTAATTATCTTCTCTATAATGTTTCTAAAAATAATTATTGTGATCACTTCTGTTATTGCCCAGCAAGAGTTGGGGATAGGATTTATTCAGTTAACACTGTATGTAATTAGGGTTTTTTTTATTTCTTCTTCAGTTGGCAGTTCTGCAAGTAGTAGTGCCACAAGGAGAGAGTCTCTATCTACTAGCTCTGACTTGTACAAAAGATCTAGTAGCAGCCTAGCACCCATAGGGCAACCATTTTACAATAGTCTGGGATTTTCCTCCTCTCCAAGTCCAATAGGCATGCCTCTGCCAAGCCAAACTCCAGGACATTCACTTACGCCACCGCCATCACTTTCATCACATGGATCCTCATCCAGTTTGCATTTAGGTAAAAAAAAACCCAAAACCCTTTTTATTTGTATGTATACATGTATGTGTGTTTGTGTGTGTGTTTATAATATATGTAAAATATTTGATGTTGGATAAAACATGCCAAATTGCTTTTGCTTTTAGATACTAGCCTTTTGAAAAAGTTCTACCTTCCTGAAAATTCAAAGTGAGGGTCTAATGTACAGTAAGGTAAAGACCCCCTATTGTATCTTATGTTCCTTTTATAAAATACAATGGTGTGTTTTTTTCTTGTCTGTGCTTTTGATTTGTGTGTTTTAGAGCATCTGAAAATCAACTATTTCTACATGATAGTGAAAACAGAAACCAAACTTACAGCTTAGTACAGTGCTTTTTGCTTTGGCCCTTGAATGCTCAATCATTTTACCAAAGAATTATATCAAGGAATATGAATTTAGGATGTTTGTGTGTTAGAAAAGCTGATGGGTTGAGCCCATATACTTCTCTTAATTTTGAATATGTTGTTAAAACAGTATTTTAGGTTTGTACCCCTGAAGTTGGAACATACAGAACTTTTGTTTATATTATAAAATTGTTCCTACCCTCATATTATTAAAATATAAAAGATAAGAAAAAGGGTTACCTTTTATCCCTCTCTGGGAAGTATTTATTTTGAAGGGTTTTTGTACCTTAGAGGCTGTGTATGAGTCCCTATCTCATTAAAGAAATTATTTTATTATAATTAGGTTTTGAAGTTTTGTAATTCTAATCACCTCAACTGAAACTGAAGGATTCTACTGTTGAGTTTTATGTGCTTGGAAAGCTTTTAAAAGTAATGTTGCTGTTGTAAGCAGATACAGACTCTTAGGTTAGTAATTCTGTTTGACCCCTGATCATATGGGTATAACTATTTTTTCCTCAAGCCCATTAATATGGCCTTGTAACAAAGGAATCTGTGGCAGTGATCATTATTTAGATTGTTATTGTACAGTGGTCTAGGTTTGTTTGTTTGTTTGTTTTTTAATATTCTGTTCTTCACCCTAAATTCTGGACCTTTGCGCTTTAAAAGGTATTGCTCTTCTGGGGATATTGAATATTTACAACCAATTGATTTATTCACATAGGGGCCTAAAATCTGCTTAGCAGAACTATTTGTATGATCTTACCAAATATGGCCAGTTTTTAGCCTAATATCTTCCTTATTTAACATCTGTTGTTGCTGCTCAGTTCCCATTTTCTGTTATTACTACTGACACCCCCAACCCACCCCATAATTACATGCCTTTGAAATGTACCAAAAATTTGGAATACAAAAAAATGTAAGAACAGATCTATCCATAATAGTTTTGTGTTTTATTGTTAAGATATTTGTCATGTCCTGTCATCTTTTCATAGGTAAGTTTCAGATTAGATTCCTGTTCAAATGTTATTGCTTGTGTGGTGCTTTAGAGCCTGTATAAGTGGCATTGTCCTCCATAGCTTCCTTAAAAGTTGGATATAAATGACTTTTTAGATATCTCTATTATAATTAAGCCACAATCTAGATATTTGCTTCTCTACTTTCCTTTAGACTATAAAGAATCTAGCCTAATATGTGCTTAGGGAAGGAGTTCTAATCACTTAGGGGAAATAATCAGCATTTGAGCCAGCAGCTCTATATTACAGCCTAGTACTTTTGTACCCACAGTTAAACTCCTTAGTTTAGCTTTAGTTTGAAATCTGGTATTTGAATACACCTCTGATTGGAATTAATAATCGTCTAAATTATTTCTTTTCCTCCATGATCCCCAAGTTTCCCTTAGCTTTAGTTGTAAAATACCTGGCAACATTGTTAACAAAGAACAGACCTTGCTAGGTTGAAAATAATTCATATTTCATAAGGTTGTTCTTTGCATACCGTTGCTGAAAATAATCTATTCTTAACTTTGTTATGATTGAATCATAATGCAAAGCTTCCATGTTTTCTGATCTAAAAAACATATTCTTAAAAAATTACATATTCTTGAAGTGGATTTCTTTTAATCAAGTCTCAAGAATGCTGATATATAAGATACCTGTAGAAATGGAATTTGCATATTCATTTTTATAAATCATTTTACTCAGTCGACATTAATTATGTAAAGTCTTTTTTTTTTTTTTTGTAGTACCGGGGATTGAACGCAGGGGCGTTCTACCTCCGCGCTACACCCCCAGCCCTATTTTTTTATACTTTATTTTGAAACCGGGTCTCACGAAGTTGTGGAGGGCCTCACCAAGTAGAGAGAGAGAGAGAGAAAGGGAGAGAGAGATAGAGAGAGCTGAGGCTGGCCGCGAACCCGGATCCTCCGGTCTCCGCCTCCCAAAGTACTGGGATTACAAGCGTGCGCCACCATGCCCGGCTCTTGTAAAGTCTTAAGATACAGAGAAGCTCTCTGTCTCGTTAGAATTGGTTGGAATTCCAGGTTATTCTCTTATGGGATTTTAAGACATGAACATTATAATTATTATAGTTATTAAACCCAGCTCTTCCTATTTTATAGAAAATGCCTAACAGAAACATTCTGTCTGGCTTTCCAAAAAAGATGATTTTTTAAAAAAGGTATTTGGTCAACGTATACTAGCAGAATAGCTAGTAGTTACTTTTTGACTAAAGAAAAATTATTTCAGTTTACAATGTTTGAGTATTCATTTTTTATAATTATCTAAAACATTTCCGTTCAGATCTGTAACTTTTTTAATATATTAAAGTTGAATAAAAGAAATTCTTGTGCTTTCTAATATGTGTATCTAGGAGAGATTCCTTTTTAAAGTTATTATACCTATGATATCATCATCATATCTTTTTAAATTTATAATTTCCTATTAACTCTGATTTCCCTACTTGACTTAAATGCCTTTTGCAGTTGTTTTTGTTTGAATGAGGATCCAACTAAGTCCATACATTGCATTTGTTAGGTCTTTTTTTTTTTTTTTGGTGCTGGGGATTGAACCCACAACCATTCTACCTCTGAACTGCACCCCAGCCCTTTTTATTTTTTATTTTGAGACAAGGTTTTGCTACGTTGCTGAGGCTGGCCCTTCAACCCAGTATCCTCCTGTCTCAGTCTCCCACATAATAGGATTACTGGCATGCACTACCATGCCTGGCTTTGATATGTCTTTTAATTTGTATTTGTTTCTCCTTCATCTTTGTTTTCTTCTTTCCATTTATTTGTTAAAAAAATCTTGACCTGATGAATTTTCCATATTCTTAATTTTGCCAATTACTTCCCAGTGATGGTATTTAACATGTGCCTATATCTCTGTGTTTTCTGTTAATGGAATTTGATATATAAACTTGGTCAGATAGTTGGTGGGTTAGTTGGTTTATTATGGTAAGATTTAGTTCTGTGTGCTTTTCTGTTATACTATATCAGGGAGCCATATCTGGTTGTCTCCATTGTGAGATTACCAGCCAAATTCCCTGTTGATTTTGTTTTGTTTTGTTTACGATACTAGGGATTGAACCCAGGGGCATTCTACCTCTGAGCTATACCCCCAGCCCTATTTTGAAGCAGGGTCTCACTAAGTTGCAGAGGGCCTCACTAAGTAGCTGAGGCTGGCCGCGAACCTGCAATACTTCTGTCTCAGTCTCCCAAGTACTGGGATTACAAGCATGTGCCACCACGCCCCGGCCCTCTGTTGATTTTAAGAACCTTGGATCGTTATCTAAATATTTCTTCAGAGGTTACCAAATAGTAGTACTCTGATTCTGTCATTCTTTCTGCACTTACCTGGAGATTTTTTTATAAAGAAGAATTTTCCCTCATCAGTTGTGAGGTTAGGTCATAAAAGAGTCAGGGTAATGCTTGATTCTTTTCCATTATTTTTTTAACTTTCAGAATAATGGTTGATGTCCTAGCAACCTCTAAAGGTAACTTAGAGGTTTTATCCTCACCATTATCTACAAATTAATAGATTTGAGGGGATGATTGTTTTAGTCCATTGCAGTGTGAGAAACATTAATTTTATACCTAATTTTGATCCTAAAATTATGCCATCTTTGGCTACTTGGAACCCCTTCAGATTTGCTCCCATATTAACTTCAACTTTCTCTTTTTAAAGCAGCACTTAAATTACTAGAAGTCAGAAAAGTAGAAAAGAACAAGGAAAGTGATCTTTAATAGTTTCTATCCTGAAATGCAGAAAACAGTGTAAAATTCTGTGCTTCAAGTTCAGCATTCAACATTTGGAGAATTATTTTCTCATGTTGTATTGATTGATCATAAGAGAAGGAGAAAAAAATGTAGCTGCAGTTGTTTCATTAATCATACTCTCTACAGATGGTTCCCCACCTTAGGATGATTCAACTTAATTTTTTGACTTTATAGTGGTGCAGAAGCATACTCATATATCCATTCTTTTTTCACTATCAGTCCAGTATTCAGTGGATTGCATAAGATATTCAATACTTTCTTATAAACTCCACTTTGTGTTAGTTGATTCTGCCCAGTTGTAGGCTAAAGGGTTCTGAGCCACATTTAAAGTAGCCTAGGCTAAGCTACAATGTCTTGGAGATTAGATGTATTTAAATGCATTATGCACTTAATATTTTCAGCCTACAATGGGTTTATTGGGATGTAACCCAATCATAAGTCAAGGAACATCAGTACTTCATTCCTTATGAAGAATATTGAGTATTACCTGTATTATTTTATTCTTTGAAATACAATGTTGGTGATTTCTTATTTGTTCTAATTTTTATGCTCATAGTAATTAGGCTGAAATGGAATTTCTTAGATATAAAGTAGATTCTATGTTTTTGTTATTTAACTTAGGTTTTTGGCAGTCTAATGGCTTCTTCCCTTCTCTCTCTCTCTCTCTCTTGTTTTTTTTTTTTTGTTTGTTTTTTTTTTGGTATGTGTGTGTGTGTGTGTGATACTGGGGATTGAACCCAGGTGCATTCTACCTTTGAGCTACACCCCCATCCCTTTTTTTTTTTTTAAACAGGGTCTCACTAAGTTGCTGAGGCTGGCTGAGAACCTGAGATCCTCTTATTTCAGCTTCCCAAGTATGTGCCACCACACCTGGCTCTTTTCATCTTTTAGCTGGCTTTCTTTTTTTTCCTAAAGAAAAAGATATTAAAAAGTATAATGTGAGCTTTGAACCCAGTGAAATTAGTTCATTAAAAGGTGTCTATTCTGAAGGTTAATTAACATCATGTATTTAGTAAGCAAATGGGAGAGTGTTAGTTTGCTATGGATTGGAAAATTTTATAACCTGCCTTTTCTCCAAATAAGAAAAATTTTTATTAAAAATAGTATATTATTAGCTTTTAGGATAAATTTTCCTGTTAGGTAGTTATTTGTTAAAGTTGCTGGCTTTTGTCAGGTTTATTCAGCTGCTCTTCTTGGATAAAATGCTTAAGAATTCAAAAGAGCCATGTGTGGTGGCACATACCTGTAATCCTCGGGGGATTGTATCTCTGAGATACACCCCTAGCCTTATTGTATATTTTAGTTTGAAACAAGGTCTCACTAAGTTTCTGAGGCTGACCTTGAACCTGTGATCCTCCTGTCTCAGCCTCCCAAGTACTTGGATTACAGGCGTGCACCACCATGCCCGGCTAGGATAATCATGGACTTAAGATTAGAAAATACTTGATCTGGTCCCATGATTTGGCATCAGAATCACTTGAGGCACATGTTTAAAATAATTACTAAAGGTTGAGCATCCTAATCCAAAACCTGAAACTTTGAGATGTGACCTTCAAAAGGATTCTGTTAATGGAGCATTTCAGTTCAGATTTTTAGATTAGGACTGCTTAAGCAGTAAATTCTATACAAATATTGCAAAATCTGAAAAACTCAGAAATCTGAAACACTTATAGTCCCAAGCATTTCAGATTAGGGATACTCTACTTATAATAGATAACACAAGGAGGTCAACAGTTGGGAAATGTGTGGCAAAGCTTCTGCTTGTTACAATGATTTTGGGGAGTCTTATCGACATTAAATGCCCAGTGGCCATATGCTACACTTTCCATAACACACCTTAGAGATTATCCCACTGACGTTTCCAGTAGCTCCGACATAGATACCAAATAAATGGAAATAATTTATAATTTACATACAGATTTACTCCAACATCACACTTGGTTTTTAGCCCATAATTCTGGAATTTTATATGTTCACATGAGCCTTTGACTTTGCCCCCATCACATCCCTAATGCATTTTTTTCTGTCTTCTTACCTTACATTGACCTGAACTCTGTTATTGAGTATTTTAAACTTTGAGGGGGAGCTTATGGGGTGAGAGGTATACTGAAAATAAAAAAGTTTGATCTTTTTTACATGGGTTTTGAAATAAATCCCCCCCCATGGTGTATATTTTGCATATTGGAACTTTTTTTTAATATTGCTAACCTTAATTCTGTATATTATTTTCTGTCATTTTATTGTTTTCTTGTTTCTTCATTGGGCTTACCTTTCCTTTATATTTGTATTTCACTTTCTTAACTTTTTTTCTTTACTAAGTCTCACATGAGCTGGGCATGGTGGCACATGCCTGTAATCCCAGTACTTGGGAGACTGAGACAGGAGGATCGCAGGTTTGCGGCCAGCCTCAGCTCTTTCTCTCTTTCTGTCTCTCTCTCTCTCTCCTTAGTGAGGCCCTCTGCAACTTTGTGAGACCCGGTTTCAAAATAAAGTATAAAAAATAGGGCCGGGGGCGTAGCGCGGAGGTAGAACGCCCCCGCATTCAATCCCTGGTACCGCAAAAAAAAAAAAAAAGTATAGTTAATCAGATAAGGATCTTCTTTATGTGATTTTTAAAGTATTTTAAATAGAATCTAGAAAGTTTTATTCATAATTACTGAGAGTAATTGCTATTTAATGTGTTCGTCTTTTATGTAGTTTGGTAGCTACCTTTTTAGTAGCTTTTTAAAATTTTTATGTACGATCAAAATTTGTACTTATTAATACGTTCAACCAATATCAAATACCTGCATTATGGACTCTTTGCTTGAATAGTGAAAAAGCACCATTTTTGTGCTCTATCATCAAGTTTTGTAGTTTTGTGGTAAGTACAAAAACAGTAGCTACAATATAGTGATCGTTATGCCATTGCCTTATTCCACTTTATTTAATAACTCCATTCTATAGAAACACCATAATTTGCCGGGCGTGGTGGCGCACGCTTGTAATCCCAGTACTTTGGGAGGCGGAGACTGGAGGATCCGGGTTCGCGGCCAGCCTCAGATCGCTCGCTCTCTCTCTCTCTCCCTCTCTCTCTCTCTCCTCCGCAACTTCGTGAGACCCAGTTTCAAAATAAAGTATAAAAAATAGGGCCGGGGGTGTAGCGCGGAGGTAGAATGCCCCTGTTCAATCCCCGGTACCGAAAAAAAAAAAAAGAAACACCATAATTTTCTTCATTGGAGTTATTATCTTTCCTTCATAGATTTTGTAGCAAATTTACTGCTCACTGTATTAAGTTAAAGTTGCTTTTAGATTTATTTTTCCCAATAGAGGAAAGACAAAAAGGCAGACCTTTCTTTACAACATTGAATCAGTCAGATCTCAATAAATATTCAGGTAGTTAGATTTGAGTAGTTTTGTTCTGTGTTCTGACACATCTATTTTTGATCCACGGACATTGGCTATTTTAAAATATATTTTATTTCCTACATAAATTTCTACATTAATACATTATTTGGCTGATCCCATTCAGTATGTTCTCTGTTCAATATATCAAGACCATACTCTTAAGAATACATTTGAAGCGGGGTGTGGTGGCGCACGCTTGCAATCCCAGTACTTTGGGAGGCGGAGACCAGAGGATCCGGGTTCGCAGCCAGCCTCAGCTCTCCCCTGCCCCTCTCTACCTAGTGAGGTCCTCCGCAACTTCATGAGACCTGGTTTCAAAATAAAGTATAAAAAATAGGGCTGGGGGTGTAGCGCGGAGGTAGAACACCCCTGGGTTCAATCTCAGGTACCGCCAAAAAAAAAAAAAGAATACATTTGAGTACCACTTATCTGAAATACTTGGGACCAGATGTGTTTTAGAATTTAGATTTTGGAATATTTACATATATACATTGAAATATCGTGGGGATGAAATCCAAGTGTAAAACACAAAATTGATTTATGTTTCATATGCACCATATATACACATCCTGAATTTTTATTGCAACCCTGCACATGAGGTCAGGTGTGGAATTTCCTACTTGTGACATCATATTGGTGCTCAAAAGTTTTAAGTTTTAGATTTTTTATTTTTGCTTGGGATGTTTATATTGCACTATGAAAATGAAGTCTTTTGATAGTCGTGGAATTGTGTGTGTGTGTGTGTGTGTGCGCGCGCGCGCAAACGCACACACTTCTTGGTTTTTTTTTTTTTTTTTACTGGGGATTGAACCCAGGGACATTGTACCTCTGAGCTACACCCCCAGTCCTATTTTTTTTTCTTTATTTTGAAACAGGGTCTCACTAAGTTGCAGAGGGCCTCACTAAGTAATTGAGGCTGGCTGGTAGCCTGCAATCCTCCTTTCTCAGCCTCCCATGTACTGGGATTACAAGCGTGCACCACCACACCCAGCATACTTGTTGGTTTTTAAGATTTTTCTGGGTTAAGTATATCACAGTACCGTCCCAGTTTCTCCTTCCTCCCATCACATAATAACAACACCATCAAGAGAGAAATTAAATGTACCTGTATTTGGCTAGGATCCAAATTATTCCTCCCAGTAGTCATAATTTATGAAACAAATCTTAATTAAGATTGCATACCGGGAGTGGTGGCGCATGCTTATAATCCCAGTACTTGGGAGGCTGAGAGTGAAAGATCCGTGTTCGCGGCCAGCCTCAGCTACTTAGTGAGGCCCTCTGCAACCTAGTGAGACCCGGTTTCAAAATAAAGAATAAAAAATAGGGCTGGGGGTGTAACCTGGAGGTAGAATGCCCCTGGGTTCAATCCCCAGTACCGCAAAAAAAAAAAAAAGATTGCATAAATTCGTATGGTTTAAGAGGAAAATGCCAGCTCCTACAGTTTGTCTATACCCCAATCAGAAAAAAAGGGTACCGTGAAATTTGAGTAATAATATTTAAAAGGAAATGCAGATACAACTTAATGGCTTATTAACTATCACCAACATTTTAACCAAAGTGAAATCAAAAAAGATGAAATAACTTTTGTCCACATATTAGGCAGCTCATAGAAACTCACCCTACTACTTACTCTTTGGCAGGGGATGGGGAGATAAAGTGTTCTTATGTTCTTCTGTCACAGAGGAGGTAGTTTTTATGAAGGATATAAAATCCAGGCAGTTTTTTGAAACCACACAAAAAACTAGCCACCTTTCAGTGGACTAATGGAAATTGGCAAGGAAGATTATTGATAGAAATGATGTAATGCTAAGGACTGTTCATATGTTACCACCTTGGTTAATTTTAAATGGTTTCTCCGAGCTACATCCCCAGCCCTTTTTATTTTATCATTTGGAAACAGGTCTCACTAAGTTGCTGACAACCTCACTAGATTGCTGAGGCTCTCTTCAAACCTGTGATCCTCCTGTCTCAGCCTCCCAAGTACTAGGATTGTAAGTGTGTACCACCACACCCAGCTTAAAATGATCTTTGATGAATGAGAGTTTATTTTAGATATCTTCTCTGGTGATGATCTCCCCTGTGTCTGTATATATTTGTTTATGCATTAGAGGCTGTAAGGTAAAATTTCTTAATTGCTTTTATAAAAGAATCATAAGCAGTAGAAATTGAAACAACAGATTTTTATTTTGTATTATAGAACTTTGGGTCTATAGTTTACATCTAATATTGTTTGCATAAATTAATTTAAGGTAACATACTTGACGTTTGAGTGTTTTGTTTTTTTTAATGGGGATTGAACCCAGGGGCATTCTACCTCCAAGCTACACCCCCAGCCCTATTTTTTATTTTGAAACAGGGTCTTGCTATGTTTCTGAGACTGGCCTTGAACCTGTGACCCTCCTGTCTCAGCCTCCTAAGTACAGGGATTATAGGCATGCACATTATGCCCAGCTATATTGATGCTTTTTGTTAGCCTATTAAAACAATATGGAGGCCGGGCATGGTGGCGCACGCTTGTAATCCCAGTACTTAGGAGGTTGAGACAGGAGGATCACAGGTTTGCGGCCAGCCTCAGCTACTTAGTGAGGCCCTCCACAACTTAGTGAGACCCTGTTTCAAAATAAAGAATAAAAAACTAGGGCTGGGGTGTAGCTCGGAGGTAGAATGCCCCTGGGTTCAATCCCCAGTACCACAAAACAAAACAAAACAAAACGATATGGAAGATAATATTTTTAACTAGTATCGCTTTGGGTGTTTGTTAGTTACTGGGGATTGAACCCAGAGGCATTCTACCTTCAAGCTATACCCCTAGCCCAATTTTATTTATTTGGAAACAGGGTCTCACTAGGTTGCTGAGAGCCTCAGTAAGTTGCCGAGACTGGCTTTGAACCTGTGATCTTCCTGTCTCAGCCTCCCAAGTACAACATGTGTGCATTACCACACCGGGCTCACTTTGGTTTTTAAAGTCATTGTAAGCCAAGTGTGGTGGCACATGCCTGTTATCTCAGTATTTGGGAGGCTGAGACAGGATTGGTGTTTCGAGGCCAGCCTTGGCAGCTTACCTTTTATTGTATGTGTGGTTTTTTGTTTGTTTGTTTGTTTGGTTTGGTTTTTTTTAAGGTACTGGGAATTGAACCTAGGGGCATTCTACCTCTGAGCTACACCCCCAGCCCTATTTTTATTCTTTATTTTGAAACAGGGTCTCACTAAGTTGCTGAGGCTGGCTGCGAACCTGCAGTCCTGTCTCAGCCTCCCAACTACTGGGATTACAAGTGTGCTTGACCACACCCGGCTGCGAGACCCTGTTTTGAAATAAAAAATGAAACAGGGCTGGGGGTGTAGTTCACAGGTAGAATGCCCCTGGATTCAATTCCCAGTACCACACACACATAATAATGATAATAATTCCATTATAGCCTTAGCCTTTCCCCCTAATAAAATTTTGGTGTCTTTATATGGCAAGTATATAGTTATTAATAACAATTAGGAAATTTTTTGTGGTTTATGCCCTATACAGCTCATCATTTTCCAGGTGTGTCATATGATATTAAATGTTTTCCATGAAGTATAGCAGAGTATAACTGAGAACTTTTAAGTGAATCATTCATACATAAAAAAAATTCTGTCTAATTCAGGCAAAGTGGCACGCGTCTAAACCCCAGCTATGTAGGAGGCTGAGGGAGGAAGATCTCAAGTCTGAGGCCAGCCTGGGCCACTTAATGAGACCCTGTCTCAAAATAAAATAAAATAAGCCGGGCATGGTGGCGCACGCTTGTAATCCCAGTACTTGGGAGGCTGAGACAGGAGGATCCGGGTTCGCAGCCAGCCTCAGCTACTTAGTGAGGCCCTCCACAACTTAGTGAGACCCTGTTTCAAAATAAAGACCAAAAAATAGGGCTGGGGGTGTAGCTCAGAGGTAGAATGCCCCTGGGTTCCATCTCCAGTACCGCAAAAAAATAAAATAAAATAAAATGGGCTGGGGATGTAGCTCAGTGGTAGAATAAACACCCTGTGTTCAATCCCTAATATTTCAAAAAGGAAATAAATAAATTCAGTCTTAATACTATTCTTCCTTGAACAAGTTGTTTAGCTTCTCTAAGCCTGTTGTTATACAAGTAAAATGGAAATAGGTTTGTCTTACAGGTTTATTAAAAGAATAACTGTCTCATAGCAGTTTTACAATAAGGCATCATAAAATGATAGCGTAAGCACTTCCCAGTTTATAAAAACAAAATTAAGATGTTTATATTTTAAATGCAATACACACATAAGATCTTTTAAGTCTAAGAAAAAATGAAAAAAAGAACCAAACATTTGAGTCCTTATATTTTGAAATACTGTCTTATTGTGACTTTAACCATTTGTAATGATTCTTTCATTATCTTCATCATTTCACCATTTGTGTGCATGTACTATATGTTGAAACATATATAACCTTAAGTATTCCATCTAATATATGATTTTCTTTTTAAAAAAAAGGATAGCAGTTATTAGTTTCATAAGGCTACTGTAACAAATTACTACAAAGAGATGTCTTTAAACAATAGAAATTTATTTCACAGTTCTGAAGACTAGAAGTCTAAAATCAATGTGTTTGCATGGCCATCCTCTGAAGGCTCTAGCAGATAATCTTTCATTGACTTTTTTCTAGCTTCTAGTACTTGCTGGCAATTCTGTCGGAATTCCATGGCTTGTAGACGCATCACTCCATCTGTCTAAATCTTTAAATCTTTTTCTTGTACAGGTACCAATCATTGGATTAGAACCCATTCAATTCCAGTATGACCTCATTTTAACTTGATTGTACCTGCAAAGACCTTACTTATTTCCAAATAATATCATATTCACAGGTACCAGTGGTTAGAAATTGAACATATTTTTTAGGAGGGACACATTTCAACCCTGTACGTTCTGTCCTCTGGTCCCCCAGCTTAGAGTCCAACGCCTTAGCCATTTGGGTGATAGAAGGTGAATGAACTTTGAGGCACATGATAGAACAAATTATCACAACCAAGTGGCCTAAAACATTTTTAGTAATGATGTTTTGGAGGACACAACACAGTATAGCATTTTACTCAAAAATCCGCCTATCATAGAGTCTGATATAGAATGTTCAATAAGTGCTAGCTGCCTTTTACAGTTATTATGTACAGAAAGGCTATCAAGGCCATGTATAATGTCGAGATAATACGTTGAATTATGCTCACAGATAGTTGCCTTTTTTCTTTCTCAATAAAATAATAAATTACTGTATGTCTTGGACCCAAGGTCTAGCATATACTATCAAGTATGAGTACTTAGAAATATGTAGTCATGATCCCAAGGTGATTTGCGTGCGTATGGGAAGGCAGTGATCTAACATCTTTTTCTCACTGCTCAATTTTGGGTTTTCCCACTAAAGCCAAGTAATTCAGATTATTCATGCTTGTTAAAGTCTGCTTTGAATGTTCCAAATTCTTCCTTTGAAAAGTGGTCAGAGAAAAATAATACTGAACTAAAAGCACTAAGTGGACCTCTGTGGGCTATAAGTAACTAAAGCTCATGCTGTTAGATAAATATCTTAGTTTTTTTCCAGCTGCCTATTCTCTATCATTGCTATTTTGTTTACTGCAACAAACTAGTCATTATTATCTTTCTATGAAGATTTCCATAGCCTTGCCTTCTGAAGCATATTCTCCCTAGTGGCCTATATGTAGTTGTATCCTTTGCAGAACCCAAAATCTACTTGAATTACCATTTTTATTTAAAATTAATAGTTGACACCTGTTGTGAAATTAAGCCTTTAAGTAACTTGATTCTATTGCATCAGTCTTCTAAGGTTTTAGTATCAGAATAGCTGTCAGGTAGTTTTTCTTTTTTTGGTGGTGGTGGTACTGGGAATTGAACCCCAGGGCATACTACTCCTGAGCTACACCCCCAGCCTGATTGCTGAGGCTGGCCTCAAACCCGCGATCCTCCTTTTCTCAGCCTCCCAACTTTTCTCAGCCTCCCAAGTACTGGGATTACAGTCAGGTGCCACCACTCCCAGCCTGTCAGATAGAGTTTAAGTAAGAATTATTCCGAGAACGTTATTTAGTATCTTAAGTAGGGCTTAGGAATCTGTGTTTTAAAAAGAATATATAGATCTGACTGACTGAGAAGCTAGCATTCCAAATCCCAGAGAGTTGGAAAATAATGAAAAGTAAAGGCTAGTCAGATTTATTTTGTGGTTTTAATTGCTACACTGGTTTTTTTTCCCCATGTGTTTTCACATATTTTTAATGTTTCTGACTTCTCATACTTAATCGGAAGAGTCTAAAACAATAGACTTTAGTAAAACAAAGAAATTAGTGAAAACTTGAAAAATTGTATTATTGCTACCGGTGAAACTGTAAGGTGTTTGCTGTTAAATTAATGAGTGAACTTGAATGATACCTATATGAATGATAAATAAGGAGCAGCACACTATTATGTGGTAAGCTTTGGCCTAAGAGCCCTAGCTACATGATTAGCTATATGTCTCATCACTTTTAGACCCTAGTGCTCTCATCTTTGATATACACTCTTATTCAAATAGTGATTAAGAAGTAGTGAGCGAGTGGTAGTGGAGACTAAATAATGAACTGAAAAGGACCTGTTATCCCTCTAATGCATCTGGTGTGGAACATAGGTGTTTTTCAGCTATCAGCAGAAGCATGGATATGGTTGACCGGTTCGACCTGGAACTGTTTTAGTTTATTACCTTGACTTTTTTTTGGAAGAGTTTAGGTTCATTATATAGTTAAAATGTCCTTCAGTCCCACAGGTTTTAGATGACCTGCTTTCAATGTTTACCATTGTTAGACAGTTGTCAAACAAAGGATGCATCAGGAATTGGGTATTGGGAGCTTTTGGAATAATCAGAGAATATCTAGATGTAGGTGACATTCTTGGTGGTATTGGTAGGATATCTGGAAGGTACCAAATAAAATTTGCTTAGTCATTTCCTTGGGAGTATGCATTTTGAGTTTGGTGTTTTAAATCTTTACTGCATAAAGAATAAGATTGGGCCCATGTTTAAAGAAAAATAAGCAGTGATACAGAGTTTCTTTATTAAGAATGTAGTGGGGATTGAACAATTAGTGTATTACATGGATTTGTGTAAGAAATAGGTTTGAAATATAATGACTTGAAAACTGGGTTAAAGATTGAGGATATACTCAAATAGGATGCTGTAGATTTTTACAAATTGGTCTTTGAAAGGAAAAATAAAATTCTGTGTACAAACAGATTGAGATGATAAGCTAAATAGCCCTACCCTACAGAAAGTTCAAGGATGCTAAGTGAAAACCCACTGGTGATATGGGATGCGATAAAGAGCTAAGCTGGGTAAGGTGGCGGATGCCTGTAATCCCAGTATTTGGGAGGTTGAGACAGGAGGATTCCAAGTTCGAGGACAGCCTCAGCAAGTAGAGAGACTCTCATCAACCTAGTGAGACCCTGTTTTAAATAAAAATAAAAAATAGGGCTGGGGGTGTAGCTTAAAGGTAGAATACTCCCAGGTTCAATCCCCAGTACCAAAAAAAGAACCAGTTAAGTTAGCATTAGTAAATGTCATGCTGATTGTATTGTTAACAAATCAGAACTTTATAAACAACAATGGGGATGGAAGGGATGACAGTAGTGATGAAATTGAGACATTGAAGCACTGAGTATTTGATTTTGGTTGCTGAGATAGTTGTATAGAACTAGGACAAACATTAAGAATTTGTGTTAGTGATTTTGGTGTATAAGATGAATTTTTAAATTACACACATTTTAAACAAGATATTCTACAGTGAAATCTTAGGCAGTTAATGCTACATAAAAATGTTTATGCTCTCTAGTTGTCATTCAGTAAATATTTATTATGTACCCGCTCACTATTTGACAGGCACAGTTCTAGGCACCAGATAGCTAGCATATAGATGAGTTTAATTTGGCACTATCAAATTGAAGAAGGAGTTGAGGATTCAAATACATAAATGTGTAATAAGCTATAGAATACGAATTTCAGTGACAAAGAAAATAAAGCTAGGGCAGTAGAGACAGAATAAAAGAAGAGTACTCTAACCCAATTGACCCTCCAAGATGAAAACTTCCTGTTCCCTGTCCTTGTAATCTTAGCTTTTAATGTCTCTGTAGGGATCATCTTTACCCTGTGGTCTGGACTGATTATATAGCACTACTCTACATAGAGTTGGTATATAACAGCAAGCTTATGGTGAATTTTGTTTTTTTGAACTACTAAGCCTGCATTTGCAATTATCTTTACAACTTTCTTTTTTAAAAGGACACTGTCAAGTACTTTTAAATTGTTTATAATAAAACAGTTTCCTGCTTGTATTTATTTTTGTTTCTGACTGCCCTTTAATTCCTTGTGTTAAATGGGACATTAAGTAGGAGCTTTTTATTCATTTATCTTAAATGATGAAGACTGGGAATAACTGTTCTTTATTACTATTGTTTCTTATCTGCAGTTTATGGAGAGTATTTTTAACTAAAAATTTTTTAAGTCTTTTAAAAATAATGTGTAATTTAGATCTGCTACCTGATATTGTGGGGTTTTTAAAGAAAAAGCTTCAAACATTAGTGAGTTACTGAAGAAATAGTTTGTCTTTACATAGAAGTATATATGACAATGTATTCTTAATGTATTCCAAAAAGGCACAGATTTAGCACTCAATGTTATTCCATTAACACTGTGAGTGAGTTTTAATCAAGCAATTTCAATGGCATAAAATCTAAATTTGCTAGCTACTTATAACTTGTAAAATAACTGAAAGTTCTGTTGATGGTTTTAGGATTCTGGTATTGATATGAATGTGTATGACATTATATCTTAAAATTACGTTTTAAACTAAGCTGCTAAAAACATACAGGTTTATTTTTCTGTTGTTTTCTAGTCTTTTTTTCATATGGCTACATATGTTATATATATGTATGAGATTTTCCGCTACAGGTTTGCTTTTCTTTTGTAACAAATAGGAATTAGTGGGGGAGGGTATTTATTTATTGATTGATTTTATAGTTTAATTTTTATTTGAGGAATAACTTTGTCAGAAATACCTGCTGACCACAGCTGCTTTTGTTGTAGGAGGACTGACAAATGGTAGTGGTCGATATATCTCTGCAGCACCTGGAGCAGAAGCAAAATACCGAAGTGCTTCAAGCACTTCCAGTCTATTTAGCTCCAGCAGCCAGCTCTTTCCTCCTTCTCGGCTTCGGTATAATAGGTCTGATATTATGCCTTCCGGCCGCAGTAGATTATTGGAAGATTTCAGAAACAACCGCTTCCCAAACCTTCAACTTAGAGACTTGATTGGACATATAGTTGAGTTTTCTCAAGACCAGCATGGTTCTAGGTAGGTGATTATGATTCATGATACTTTACACTTTGTTTTTCCTTTGAAAATTAATAACTTATTAAAGTCCCCCCACACATACACACACACCAATGGTACTGGGGAATTGAACCCAGGGGCTTTCTACCTCCAAGCTACACCCCCAGCCCTTTTTATTTTTTGTTTTGAAACAATCTCCCTACGTTGCTGAGGCCATCCTTGAACCTGAGATCCTCCTGTCTCAGGCATGTGCCATCATGCTTGGCTGAATGTTCTTAAGAGTAGCAAATGTATCTTTTATCACCTACAGTGACTGGCCTAATAGTTCATTTATGTTTGATGAATTTTATTTCTAAAGGTTCCTTTTATTGTGTTATAAAAATAGATATTTAGTAATGTATATTTTGAAAAGTAAATGACCAGCAAAGTTATTGTAATTTCCTTTTTAAATGATTATAATATAAAAGAACTAAGTCAGGCGTGGTGGTATATACCTGTAATCCCAGTGCTTGGTAGACTGAGACAGGAGGGATTGCAGGACAGAAGCCAACCTCAGCAACTTAGCGGGGCTCTCATCATCAACTTAGTGAGACCCTGTTTCCAAATTTAAAAAATAATTTTTAAAAATTAAAAAATATATACATATATATGTGTGTGTGTGTGTGTGTGTGTGTGTATAAAAGAACTAACCTAGTGGGTCATAATGATGCATGCCTATAATCCCAGCTACACAAGAGGTTGAGGCAGGATAATCTCAAGATCGAGGTCAACCTGGGCAACTTAGAAAGATGCTGTCTTAAAATAAAAAGGGCTGAAGATGTGGCTCAGTGCTATAGCATTCGTGGGTTGAGTTCCTAGTCCTGCAAAACAAGAAAAAGAACTAACCTAGGAAAGATTAAGCTGGGTGTGATGGTGCACGCCTGTAATCCCAGCACTTGGGAGGCTGAGACAGGAGGAACGCAGGATCAAGGACAGCCTCAGCAAGTAGTGAGACTCTCAGCCACCTAGCGAGACCCTGTTTCAAAACAAAAAAATAAAGCCGGGCATGGTGGCGTATGTTTGTAATCCTAGTACTTGGGAGGCTGAGACAGGAGGATCACAGGTTCACAGCCAGCCTCAGCAACTTAGTGAGGCCCTCTGCAATTTAGTGAGACCTTGTTTCAAAATAAGAAAATAAAATAGGGCTAGGGGTGTAGCTCGGAGGTAGAATGCCCCTGGATTCCATCCCCAGTACCACAAAAAAATAAATAAAATAAAATTGGGCTGGGGGTGTAGCTTGGAGGTAGAATGTCCCTGGGTTCAATCTCCAGATTTTTGTTTTTGTTTTCCTTTTTTCAGTCTAACAGTAGTTAAGATGTAAAGAGTGCTTCGTTACTTTTGTGCGGTTTTTTTTTTTTTGTAAATTAGCTGTTTACATATAAATTGTTAATATTATTTTTGGAAATAATTTTGTGTGTATGTATGTAAGAGAAAGAATGTAATGCTCAAGTAAGAAATAACAAATTTTAAGCCAGGCCTGGTGGCACACGCTTGTAATCCAGTACTTGGGAGGCTGAGACAGGAGGATCGCAGGTTCGAAGCCAGCCTTGGCAACTTAGTGAGACCCTGTTTCCAAATAAGAAATAAAATTGGACTGGTGATATGACTTGGAGGTGTAGAAGGCCTCTGGGTTCAATCCCCAGTACCATAAAAAGAGAAAGAAATAACAAATTTTACTGTTTGTTTTCAACTTATGGTAATGGCATTTAAATTTTTGTCCCACATAGATTCATACAGCAAAAGCTAGAGAGAGCTACTCCAGCTGAGCGACAGATGGTATTTAATGAAATTCTACAGGCAGCCTATCAATTAATGACGGATGTTTTTGGAAACTATGTTATACAGAAGTTTTTTGAGGTATGCATGTATATTTGTATATTCATTCAATTAAAAATTCATATACTGACTAGACATGGTAGCACATGCCTGTAATCCCCAGTTCTTGGGACACTAAGATAGGAGGAAGGTAGGTTCGAGGCCAGCCTCAGCAATTTAGCAAGGCCCTCAGCAATGTAGTGAGATGCTGTTTCAGAATTTAAAAATACTACTGGGCATGATGGCGCACACCTGTAATCCCAGTACTTGGGAGGCTAAGACAGGAGGATTGCAGGTTCAAGGACAGCCTCAGCAAGTAGTGAGACTCTCATCAACTTAATGAGACCCTGTTTCAAAATAAAAATAGAATGCCCCGGGTTCAATCCCCAGTACCACAAAAAAAAATAAATTTGGGCTAGGGGGTATAGCTCAGAGGTAGAATGTTCTTGGGGATTCAATCCCTAGTACCGTGGGGGGGAAAATCCATATACTTAATGCTAAGAAAAGATCTGAAAGTTGGGTAACAGTCATTTTCATATTAAATTATATATACTGGGAGAAAATATTTGCAAATCATATATCTGGTAAAGATTTTATATTCAGAATATATGAAGAAGTCCTACAACTCAACAACAAAAAGACAGCCTAACTTAAAAGTGGATAAAGGACTTGAATAGATATTTCTCTATAGAAGAAAATACAGACAGCCATTAATCCATGAAGATCCCTAAACATTCTTGGTTATTAGGGAAATGCAAATTAAAGCCACAGTGAGGTGGGAAGACTACTTTAGACGTACTAGGATGGCTACAATAAAGAAAAAAAGGAGGAAAATAACAAGTATGAATGAGGTTGTGGAGAAATTGAACCCTCATACATTGCTGGTGGGAATATAAAATGTGCAGCTGCTATGGAAAACAGTTTGGTGGTTCCTCCAAAAAGTAAACATAGAATTACCAAATAACTTAGTAATTCCAGAGTTAGGTAAATACCCCAAAGAATGGAAAACAGGAACTTGAACCCCCAGTGTTAAGTGTACCACTACTTACAATTGCCCAAATTAGAAAACAACCCAATTTCCATCAACAGATAAATGGGTAAACAAAATATGTTATATACTAATGATAGAATGTTATTCAGTCATAAAAAGAATTGTTCTAATCCATGCTACAACATGGATAAAATTTGAAAACCCTAAGATAAGTGAAATAAACCAGACACAAAAGGACAGAACATTGTAAGGTTTCACCTATATGAAATACCTACAATAGTACATTCATAGAGACATAAAGTAGATTAGGGCTTACCAGGAGCTGATAGAAAAGGGGAATATAGAAAGTTATTGTTGAATTGATACGTAATTTCTGTTTGAGGCTATCCAAAAGATATGGAAACAAGTAGTGATGATGGTTTACACAACAATGTGAACATAATGTCACTGAATCATATGTTTAAAAATGGTTAAAATAGCATATTTTATGATGTTTCTATATGTATGTTTTATACAGTTATAAATCTATAAAGTTTTATATTAATCCTGACTAGTATTTTAAAATGTAAAGCATTAGGAATAAAGTCTTAGGTTAACCAGTTAAAGAATACTATTAGTCTTTATTTGGATTGTAGGTGTGCTTTATTTAGTAATTTAGCTTATTGTAACAGGTTTCCTCCTTGATTGTATCAGAATATAGTTTGAGAATTATCTCAATAAGATAGTTTTAGTGGTCTGAATATATGGCTCCATATATTAAATATATGGTTCATATATTAAAGATGAGGGGTTTTTTCCAGTTGTTAGAAACGAAGATGTTTAACTTTAAAAGAATGTTACTTCAAACCGGGTGTGGTGGTGCCTGCCTGTAGTCCCAGTACTTGGGAGGCTGAGACAGGAGGATTGCAGGTTCAAGGACAGCTTCAGCAAGTAGTGAGACTCCCAGCAACCTAGCGAGGTCCTGTTTCAAAAATAAAAATAAAATAGGGCTGGGGGTGCAGCTCAGAGGTAGAATGCCCCTGGGTTCAATCCCCAGCACCACCAAAAAAAAAAAGTAAAAGGTTGTTAGAGGCCAGATGTGGTAGTGCAGGCTTGTAATCCTAGAATTTGGGAGACTGGGACAGGAGAATCGCAGGTTCGAAGCCAGCCTAGGCAACTTGGCAAGGCTCTCAGCAACCTAGTAAGACCCTGTTTCCAAATAAGAAATAAAATCAGAGCCTGCGTGGTGGCGCACTCTTGTAATCCCAGTACTTGGGAGGCTGAGACCGGAGGAACCGGGTTCACAGACAGCCTCAGCTACTTAGTGAGGCCCTCCTCAACTTAGTGAGACCCGGTTTCAAAATAAAGAATAAAAATTAGGGCTGGGGGTGTAGCTCAGAGGTAGAATGCCTCTGGGTTCAATCCCCAGTACCAAAAAAAAAAAGTGTTGGTATGAAAGTAACAAGGAAATCATAGATAACATGACTTAACCAAAATAACAATAATTATTATTACTATCATTGTAAGCATCTCTGATTATATTTTAATTGGGTTTTCCTTAATGCTTCCTCTCTATAATTACCAAGTGTGATATTTTAAAAATGGATTGAATCAATTTAACAAAATAATATGGTCACTTTTCTGAATGTTACTTTCTTTTCTCTCAGTTTGGGAGTCTGGATCAAAAATTAGCCCTGGCTACTCGTATTCGTGGTCACGTTCTACCTTTAGCCTTACAGATGTATGGCTGTCGTGTTATCCAGAAAGCATTAGAGTCGATTTCTTCTGACCAGCAGGTAATTGTAAGTTAAGAAAAAATTTCAATTTTTAAATTATTACTGATTTTTCTACAATAATCTTGAAGAAAAATGACTTAAATTTATTTTTACAACTAGGCTAATATATTTTTTAAAATATCTGTCTAACACATTACGTTTAAAAGTTAGAAAGCAGATTTTTTATCTGTCCATTCATTCCCTTTTGTATCTTTCCATCTTTCAGTGACAATATTTGAGCGCCTACTGTGGAAGCAAAGTGCCAAATGATGCATGTTTGGCTGTCACTCGCTTATTTAGTTTTCTGTTAATACCAGAGTCCATACTATTTTCAGTGTTATTTGGGTTGTATCTAATGTTTCTATTATAAGAAAAAAAATTAAATCATATATTAAACCAGCATTCATATATGCTGGTTAAATTATATATACATTTTTTAATTCTAACCCAAACAGAAAGTAATCCCATAATCCTCTTAACAAAATTCACAGTTCTTTTAGAGAAAAGAGAACCACATGTAAATTAAATGATAAATATGTTATGTGCTTGAATGGAAAGTCTAAATACTTTTAAGTTAGTAACGAATTGATGCAATTGCTATCATACACTCCTGGGTTTTTTTTCTTGGAACTAATCAAAGTAACTTTAAAATTATTGAAATAGATAAGAATATGGGAGTAGGGAATGAAGATAAATGCTGATACATCTGATTTTAAATACATACTGTGGTGTGACAAAACTAATTACTAGGGTTCTTGTATGGGATTAGGCAGACTTGATATGAATTAATTAGTACACGGGTACTATTTTATGTGTAAGTGATTTATATATTATAATTAAAACATAGTAAGGGAAGGAAATAACTTTTTTAAAAAGGCAGTGGTAATTAGTAAGTTTAAAAAGATCCATTTTTACTTCATACAGTAACAGTAAATTCCAGAATTTAAAACAATAAAATATGGATGGTTAATCTCTGTAGCTTAGAGAGACTGTGTCTCAAAATACAAAGTAAAATTTTAAAAAAGGGCTGGAGATGTAGTTAGTGATACCCTGAATTCAATCCCTAGTATCGCCCCCCTAAAAAAAATCTATGAGAAAATACTGTTACTCTTCTGGAGGAAATCTCAAATTTTAGGGTAATTGAAGATGTGATCACAATGGGGAAAAATTGAATTTGATTATGTAAATATTTTCAGCATTGGAAAATAAGATGTGTTGGAAATCTTATGTGAACTAGTTAATGAGTAGCAGTATATTCTTTTTTGGGTGAGAGGTATTTTAAAGATGTTCTAAATGTGAATACATTTAAACTTAGTATATGTACTCTACTTCTCCATAGTACTATTATTTATTGCTGTAATAAGGCATACAGATTGTGTCAATGATAAAGGAAAACTATGAAAGTAAGCATTAAAAAGGAAGAATAAAAATGCCCATTAATAATTCCTTCTCTTATGGGAATTAGAAATATGTAAAAACCTCATAGCTCATAAGTGCTCAGTTTTTTATCCTTTTCTTTGTACTTGATAGACATGTACAGCCACTAAAAATAATTCATTTTTTGGAGTGGTGGTGAAGTAAGGCACAAAAGTATAGAATTCTAAAATTATGTCTTAGGTACCAACTAACAAAATTTACTGAGAGATGCATACAGTTAATATAGTAGTTTAAATATAGCAAATTCAGTGGCTCTAGGTTATATATTTCACCATGTATCATTAACATTACAATTTTGCTGTATATTTTAGTAATTCTCTACTAATTATATTTCAGGGAAATTTTTTAAATTTTCATATATTTTAAAAATGATAAATAGGAAATATTGTTGAGTTCTCAGTATTTTTAATTCTCTTATGTTTCATGAGGTAATTATTTAAATGGCATCTTTTTTGCAGAGTGAAATGGTAAAGGAGCTAGATGGCCATGTACTCAAATGTGTGAAAGATCAGAATGGAAACCATGTTGTACAAAAATGTATTGAATGTGTTCAGCCACAGTCACTGCAGTTCATTATTGATGCTTTCAAAGGACAGGTAAGATTGATTTTGGGCTTCTGATTTGTTATTATCACATTATTTTAGAATTTGAACATTAACTCATCTTTCTTAAGTTGTAAGGTAATACCCAGCCCAGCACTTGCATACAAAAATAGAAGACAAAATAATAAACGTGCATTAATTTCTGCTACTTTCAGAGTCATTAGATAGCTTCATAGAATGAGTTTAATGATTATTTTAAGAAGCAAAGATAATCACTATTGAATTATAAACTACAATGCATTCCAGATTTCCAGGGAGAGAGGGAAGGGGAAAGTTTTTAAAAGACATGATACATAGCAATTAGCAGCTAATACACAGCAATCAATAGTTCTTAATTACAGTTCTAAACTTTCCTCCCCCATCCATTCACTCCCATTATTATATACCCTTCATCTTCTGATTAGGTTTCTTTTGATCAAAATAGCTATTAACTCCTAAATTAAGCATTCCATCCCCCCACTTTCCAGTCTTTGCTAACGTGGTAGGGGTTGTACTTAAATGTGAGTCCATCATCTTTTCTTTTTTTTTTTTTTTTTCTGTGGTACTGGGGATTGAACTTCAGGTGTATTCTACCTCTGAGTTGTACCCCCAGCCCTATTTTATTTTTATTTTGATACAGGGTCTCCTTAGGTTGATGAGAGTCTCACTACTTGCTGAGGCTGTCCTCAAACTTGTGATCCTCCTGTCTCAGCCTCCCAAGTATACTAGGATTACCAAGTGTGCTCCACCACACCCAGCCATTCCATCATCCTTTTAAACTAACTCAGTGTGTCATTAAAAACATGTCGGCCTCCTAGAACTGTTGAAAAGTGTCAGGAAATGCACATTTTAATTTTTCTATTTGTCTTAAGGTATTTGTGCTTTCAACTCATCCTTACGGCTGCAGAGTAATTCAGCGCATCCTGGAACATTGCACTGCAGAGCAGACCTTACCCATCTTAGAAGAACTTCACCAACATACAGAGCAATTGGTGCAGGTATTAATAATTTGAAATGTGTATTTTTAGAAATTGTTTTGATTTTTCAAAGGAAAATAATCTATTATTAAATGATAGAAGCAGTGAGACATAAAAGCTTATTGTATTCTTTTGATAAAACTAGATTTTTAGATAGATGATTAATCTTTTTAAAGAATAATCTTTAATCTTAGGAATGAATGATTGATGGAAAGTAATTTTTAAATATCTGTCCATAGGATCAGTATGGCAACTATGTTATTCAGCATGTACTAGAACATGGTCGACCTGAAGACAAGAGCAAAATTGTTTCTGAAATCAGAGGAAAGGTCTTAGCCCTGAGTCAGCACAAATTTGCCAGGTATTACAGTATTTTCTAATTCCACGGATTAATTCTTTTCACTCCTGTGTAAGCATAGAAATGCATGAAGTATATAGCATCAAAGTATAATCTTTTAAACACATAAAGCCGGGTGTGGTGGCACATGTGTGTGATCCCCAGCTACTCTAGCAGCTGAGTTAGGATCAAAAGTTCAGGGCCAGCCTGGGCCACTTAATGAGACCCTGTCTCAAAACAAAAAAAAAAAAAGAAAGGAAAATGGGGGGGCACAGGGGATGTAGCTCAATGGTACAAATGCCCCTGTGTTCTATCCCCAGTACCACAATGAATACATAAATAGTACAGAGCCAGGCATCCTGGCACATACCTATAATCCCAGCTACTCAGGAGGCTGGGGTGGGAGAATAGCTTGAGCACATGAGTTTGAGGCCAGCCTATTTCAGTTTTGATCTATATTTAGAAAATATTATCTGGATGTGGCGGCGCACGCTTGTAATCTTGGGAGGCTGAGACAGGAAGATCTCAGGTTGGAGAATAGCCTCAGCAATGTAGTGAGATCCTGTTTCAAAACAAAAAATAAAAAAGGGACTGGGGGTGTAGCTCAGAGGTAGAATGCCCCTAGGTTCAATCCCCAGTACCAAAGGAAGAAGAAAAAGAAAATATTGATCCCTGAGATCAATGAGGAAATGCCAATGTATTTAGTACATGTTCTTAAAAGTCAGACCTTACTAATAATCTGTTTTTCTTTCTTGAATTAGAATTTTAAGAGACCCATAATTAAACCTATAGATGTCAAAAAGTGGGTTGTCCTATGATACCACTTTCTGGGGGTTTTTTTGGGTGCTGGGGATCAAACCCAAGTTCTCATGAAGGTCAGGCAAGTAAGTACCACTGAGCTGCATCCCCCGCTCTTATTATTTTTTTTAATTTTGAGACAGAGTCTTGCTAAATTGCCCAGGCTAGCTTTGAACTGCTTCAGCCTCCCAGGTAGCTGGGATTATAGGCATGTACCACCACACCCAACCCCAATTTCTGGTTTAAAAGTAATCATAAAACAAAATCCCGTCTTAAGCCTCTTGTATTTGCTAGTGTGTTGGAGCAAATTCTGTGGAAAATTGATAGTATTTTTCCATAAAGAAAAGAATGACATTTTTGTGTATGTATTTTAATTTTTAGCAATGTAGTAGAAAAGTGTGTTACTCATGCCTCCCGTGCTGAGAGAGCATTACTGATTGATGAGGTTTGCTGCCAGAATGATGGTCCTCACAGTGCCTTATACACCATGATGAAGGATCAGTATGCCAATTACGTGGTTCAGAAGATGATTGATATGGCTGAACCTGCTCAAAGAAAGATAATCATGCACAAGGTAAGACAGTATGTAGCACTTAAGTAGGTAATTTGTGTGACTTTGGCTATACATTTAACTTCTGTAGGTGTTAATTTCCTCTTATTTGTTATAATTGGGGAAAAAAATTTAAACCCATGGATAACCTTTAGCAGATGTTCTGTTGTTAAATTCTTAAGGTAATCTACTTAGTAAAATCACATTAATTTCTCATCTGTTTATGTTTAGCATTCTACGCACACTTCTTTTTTAGGTATACTGGATTTGCCACAGTACACGAATTAAACATTGATTTTTTTTTTTTTTTTTTTTTTTTTTTTAGTTACTGGGGATTGAACCCAGGGGCATTGTACCTCCGAGCTACACCCCCCAGCCCCATTTTTTATTCTTTATTTTGAAACAGGGTCTCACTAAGTAGCAGAGGCTGGCTACGAACCCAGATCCTCTGGTCTCAGCCTCCCAAGTACTGGGATTACAAGTGTGCGCCACTAGGTCCAGCTGAACATTGATTTTAAATTGTAATGAGAGTTCTCATTAGCTTAACACATCTTTCTAAAGAACTTCGCATTGATTTAACTCAATTCCTGCCCCCCTCGATAATATCTTAATAATTTCCTTCAGGCTGTTTTCCTCCTAGAACCTAATAATTCTTTTAAAAACCATTAATTGCCATAGGAAAACTTATTATTAAGAAGACCACTGAGCCGGGCTTGGTGGCGAATGCTTGTAATCCCAGTACTTGGAAGGCTGAGACAGGAGGATCGCAGGTTCGCGGCCAGCCTCAGCTACTTAATGAGGCCCTCTGCAACTTAGTGAGATCCTGTTTCAAAATAAAGAATAAAAATTAGGGCTGGGGGTATAGCTCAGAGGCAGAATGCCCCTGGGTTCAATCCCCAGTACCACACACAAAAAAAATGAAAGATAATGTTTACTCTGGATCATTTTCTAAATTTATTCCATTAGGAAACATGAAACAAAGGATATAATCTCTTTGGACCTCTCCACATATAGAGAGGAAATGGTGTGTGTGGGAGGGTGTTACTGGGATTGAACCCAGGGGCATTCTACCTCTGAGTTATATCCCCAGCCCTTTTTTTGTTTGTTTGTTTAGTTTGAAACAGGGTCTCACTATGTTGCTGAGGCTGTCCTTGAACCTGATATCTCCTGTCTCAGCCTCCCAAGTACTGCGATTACAGGGATTCCATCATGCCTGGCAGAAATGATGTCTTAAGATGCCTTCCTAGCCAGGCGTAGTGTATGCCTATAATCCCAGTACTTGGGAGGCTGAGACAGGATGATCGCAGGTGCGAGGCCCTCAGCAATTTAGTGAGACTGTTTCAAAAATAAAGAATAAAATATGGCTGAGGTGTAGTTCAGAGGTAGAATACCCCTGGGTTCAATCTCCAGTATTTAAAAAAAAATCCCTTCCTGTTGTAAAAGTGTTTTGGTCAATTAGTAGCTAGTACACAATAATTAAACTCTTAATTATAGTCTGATTTTTAAAATTCATCCTTCAACTTGTACTTTATTTTCTTTTAATTCAGTATTTCTGCTTAAAAATAATGCATATAAAATTTTTGTCTTATTTTTTTAACAACTTCATTATTTATTGAACCAACATATATTTATGGCCTTAGGGTTGTTTTTTTATTTTTAACTATTATAAGTTGTGCTTTATATGAAAATCTTTGCGTAACTAAGTAGTATAGATCCCTGGATATGGAGTTGCTGGGTCAAAGTCTGTACACATTTTACTTTTTTTTTTTCGGTACTGGGGATTGAACCCAGGGGCATTCTACCTCTGAGCTACACCCCCAGCCCTATTTTTTATTCTTTATTTTGAAACAAGGTCTCACTACTAAGTTGCAGAAGGCCTCACTAAGTAGCTAAGGCTGGCGGCGAACCTGCTGTCCTCTGGTCTCAGCCTCCCAAGTACTGGGATTACAAGCGTGCGCCACCATGCCCAGCTCACATTTTACATTTTAATGGATGCTGCCAAGTTGCACTCAAAAAATCCTAAACAAATTTATACATCTATCTAGTATGTCAGAAGAGTACCTGTTTTATCATACCTTCATCAATATCAGTTATTTATTAAAACCTTGCCAGTCTGGATGGAAAGATAAGAGTGATCCTAGTGATACTTTACTGCCGTGTGTTTAGAACCTCTCTCTGCATGTGACATAGATTAAAAGTCATGGTTTGAGCCGGGCATTGGTGGTGCACGCTTGTAATCCCAAGACTTGGCAGGTTGAGACAGGAGGATCGCAGGTCAAAGACAGCCTCAGCAAGTAGTGAGACTCTCACCAACCTAGCGAGACCCTGTTTCCAAATAAATAAAATCGGACTGGGGGTGTAGCTCGAAGGTAGAATGCCTCTGGGTTCAACACCCAGTACCACACACACACAAAAAAGTAATGGTTTGTTTGTTCATTGAACAGTTTTGAAAGCGGATGTTTGAAGAAACTAGGTGGTTCAGAACTTCTTTTGCAAAGAATAGTTTTGTTTTAATTTTTAAATTGTGATTATTCCTCTGCAATACCCAAATTTGAGGGTGCTTTTTTAGGAAATAAAAAACTAAAGTGACTTAGTTTTCATAAGCAAATTTTTTGTTTTTCAGATTCGACCTCACATTACTACTTTGCGCAAATACACATATGGGAAGCATATACTGGCCAAGTTGGAAAAATACTATTTGAAAAATAGCCCAGATCTAGGGCCTATTGGAGGACCACCAAATGGAATGCTGTAAAGGAAAAGAAGGGAGATGATTCAACCATGTGAAAAGAATGTTTCTTTTGTGAATTATCAAAACACAACTCAACTATGAATCTTCAATTTTTTTAAAGCAAAACTATTTATTGACTTTATTCATCCATTTGTAAATTTTTTAAGGTTCTTGTGTATATTTGGGGGGAGGGGTGGTGAATTATAAATTATACTCAGCCCTGAGTGGAGACCTATCAGATTGGATGGCTGGCGAAGCACAGAATGCCTGTATATGATGTAACTGTATCAAAAAAAAACCTGTCACATATTTTGTAAATTTTTACCTTGTAAAGTCACAAAAATAGTTTTTAAAGGAAAAAGTACAGTATTCTTTTAATAAACTGGCTTGCAGTCTGGTAGGTCTACAACCCCATAGCACAACAGGTTTATAGAGATGTATATAGAATTATAGTCCTTATTTTTTTTTCTTTGCGTGAAGCTTTTTATAACAAACAGATTAACAATCAATTGCATAAATATTATTAATATTTTAAAAAGAGAAAGTTAAGTTGTATTTTGATAATTCACAAACTATCATGCAAATGAAAACTCAGCAAGTAAGACAAGAATAAAATGATTTGAGATAAGAACTTAACATTTATTTACAGTGGATGTGGTTTTAATACAAATACTGCCCTATAATGTCTGGCAATGTACAGAAGTATTGTATATACTTACATATGTAATTGTTGTAAGAGTTAGAAAAAAACAAAATCATGGTGACACTTCCATCCAGTTAAGTGCACTAAATGAGAAGTTTCATATGAACTTTTCAGTTTGGTTTGCAATGAGAAAGAGTGGAGATTTGTATTTTGTTTTGCTTATAGAATTACAAAGACATGTTGAGGAAGTGTTGAGCTTTATTTTGCTTTTTCATAGTAGATGCAGAAAGTAGGAATCAGATAGAGGTGGAAAGGGGCCACTGAAAAGTGAATTTGATAGCTCAACATTTAAGCATGATTACATATTCAGATAGCTTTTTTTGCTTCCTATAAATAATATGCATTGTGTGTGTAGTAATAGATGTAAGTTTACACTCGAAAGCAAATCTTGTTTCGATGTTAATTACAGAAGCCTTGCTAATTTAGTAGTGATGCTTTCCTTGGTTGTACAGGTGTACATTTGTAAACCTTCATGCTGTAAATGGAATTTGTTTTATCTCTTTGGTAAACATTTGCATTTTAGTGTACATTTATGTCCCTGCCCTCTTTGACCTGGCAATATAGTGTTGTATAATGTAAATTTATTTCTTCAAATTGAGAGTGATTTTTTAAAAATTTTTTTATCTTTATATGGTTTCAGAAGTATGAACCAGCTTTCTTTTTATTATTGTGAGAAGCATTTGTTTTATAACATAGTTGTTGACTCTGTTAATATGGACATGCTAGGATTTGGATCACTTTCAATTGAAGTCAGGGTATTGTGCATAATAGAAAGTATTGGACAGATATTTGCTTACCATGGAGGCCAATGCTTTTTCCATCTTATTAAATGTGATGTGACTTTTTTCTTTGTACAGAAGAGTACTGTATTTTTGAATAGCCTACTCCCGAGTAAGAGCAAATCTGTATGATAACATTTTTTCTCTGGACATAAGACATTATGACAGTAACATGATGTACATTTACAAGCGGCCTTATGTACATTTCCCAACAATCTTTTTAAGGCAAAATTGTGACCATATGTGTATAATTAAAATCGTTTTTAATCCTTTGCCTATGAAAATATTTTGGAAAAAAAACTTGCTTTGTATATTCAGTTTCTGAAAGATAAAGAAAGTGCTTTGTATTTTGTTGAGGTCAGTATTTTGTATAAACATTTATGTTGACCCACTTAAGTTTAATGCTGAAAACTAAAATGAACATGCTATCTCTTATCAGTTGAACATGGAAGGAATTTTTTTACTAGAGATCTGCAGAAGAAGGTAATCTTCTGAGCACAATATTGAATATAAAGGTTTTATCACTTAACTGTTCATATCATGAACCTTAAAATAATGGCATAAAGTTTAGGGTGCCAGGAATACTTTTTGTGTTTGATGTTGAGTTATTCTGGTTTTCTAACCCAACATTCCTTGGTGAGGCCATTAAATCCAACCACTTGTCACTGTTCCTTCTCAGTCATCCTGGTTCATCTGCATTTCCCCGTCACAATGTCAGTACACCACCACCCCCTGCCCCCATCCTCTCCTAACTTTGTTTGCCAGCCTCAGAGTATCTTGGCCCCATGTTGAACTTTTGTTTCCCAGTATCAGCCCATGGTTTCAGGATCAAAGCTATTCTGGCTGGAGATTGGTAACGACTTTCCTCTACTAGTATAGTCATTCTTAGTTTGCCTTCATCCTTGCCCTCTGTTGGCACAGGCACTTGTCACTGCAATTTTAGAAAAATGACAAGTCCTAGAGAATGTCACATTGGGAAACTGAACCCTCCTCTAGGGGTCCTGATGTTCCCATGTTTCCCAAAGCCCACAACCCAATCTTCCCAATACTTTTAGGCATATTCTAGAAAAGTGTCAGTTCTTGTAGAAATTTTATGGTCTGCCATTTTTGGTGCCCACCTCAATTCTACCTTTTAAGTATGTTGGCATGGAATTTTAGTAAATATGACATTTCAGAATAAAGATATTCAATTGGGCAGAACCACTTGGGTTTGACTCTGGAATGTCCTTTTGATATGGGTCGTTTCTGGACCAGTCTGTCTAAGTCCTGGCTCTTATTGGTTCATATGAAATGTTATCTTCACTTTGTATATTATGTATAAATTAGAAAATGAAAAATGTGTGAATAACATTGTATGAAATAAACCTGGTCTTGTGTTTTTCTCTAGATAAAATACCCCTCTGTACCTCAATTATAATTAATTAAAAATGGCCATTCAAGCTTTTCTCACTTAAGGGGGGGGAGTATTTTTATCCGGTGGATACTGGTGCCACTGGTCCTTATGATGGTGTTAATCCCATCTTGATTAATATGCAAGGTTTTAATTATAAGTATAGTTACATACTTCATAGGAAAAAGCAGAATAGTCTTTCCTGATGAGTAACGTGATGCCACGGTTCTGAAGATTGTCATCTTTACACATAGGTGTGTGCTTCTTTTCCACTTGAGCTCGAGGTAGTGTTTAAAGGAAAGTGCAGGTTGTGTTTAGTCCTGGATTTGAAGTTTATCTTGCCATTTGCAAACCTTGTGTTGACTTAGCCCCAGTGCCCTCGTCTGTACCACAGGATAGCACGAGATTACATTAAAAAAGACACCTAGAACATGCTAATGCCATTTCCATTTTCCTATTCCTCCTATAGCTGCTTAAAAAAAAAGATTTATTTGATTGAATCCAAAATGCTTAGCATTAAAGCTAAGCAGATAGCCAGGTGTGGTGGCACATGCTTGTGATACCAGTACTTGGGAGGCTGAGACAGGAGGATCGGAGGTTCGAGACCATCCTCAGAAATTTAGCCAGACCCTGTTTCAAAATAGTCAGGCTGGGGGTGCAGCTTGGAGGTAGAACACCCCTGGGTTTAATCCCCACTACCACACACACAAAACCTAACAACAGGAAGCCCAGTGTTAGGTGTGGCTTTTAGTGAGCTTCAGTACCTCCCTACACTGTAGGCAATTTCTCCAGTTTCTTTTATATTGCACCCATACTTTTTAGTTGCCAGGGATCCCTTCACCATTCACAAGTATCTGATAGGAGAGCTGAGCCAAAGGCTTAGCCAAGTGTGCGTGTGACTGCAGGAAAGAAGCCACAGTAACACTCCTCAGTAAAGCTCTGCTAATTTGGTGTATAGCAAGGAAAGCAGTGAAAAAGCAGAAAAGTTTGCCTGTTGGCCGAAACCATCCCTTATCAGCCTCTGCCTGGACAGCTAAGTGAAGATGTACTTAAAAGTCAGAAGCCAACGTGGTCTCTCCCAACTCCACATGAAGCACAGGATCCCACCTTCACGGTGGCAAGAGTGAACAGTGCTGGATAACTTGTGGCCGTGGCCGTCTCTGGTTTCTAGGGCAGGCGGGGCTGCTGGATTTCTCAGCACACATCGTGGGAGTAGGGCAGATGCCCAGTCAGTGATCAGCAGCCTCCCATCGGGTTTGGGGCCGGGTCTTTCCTGTAGCCACAGCACCTACCTCTAGGTGCACAGACCTGTCATCCCAGTACTCAGGAGGCTGAGACGGGAGGATCACAGCTTTGAAACCAGTCTCAGCAATTTAGTGAGATCCTTGAAAACTTAGCGAGACCCTGTTTCAAAATACAAAATAAAGTAGGGCAGCAGCTCGGAGGTACTGGGTTTAATTCCCAGTACCACAGAAAGGGGAGGGGTAGTGCAATGAATAAACTAGGCTGGGATAAGGCGGTTGCAGGGGCTGGCCTATGTCCATAGATTTATTGAGCACCAACTTTGTGTTTGGTAGTTTTGTAGATGCTGGGGATACAGCTGAAGAGCATCCATCCCATTGGGGAGAGAAACAGAAACAGAACGAGGTTCTGGAATCTAAGCCGGGCTGCAGTTGGCCGTAGGGAATCATCACAGGTTCTTGAGCGGGGGAGGGAGGAGCGCAGTGGGGCCAAAGATCCGCCCGCAGGGTGAGCGAGTCGCCCTCCCTGGCCTTCCACCGAGGGAGGAAGCCTTGGGCCCGAGGAGGGCGCACGCGGTCTTCCCGGAGCAGAGAGGATGTTGGGCGCCGCCTCTGCCCGCTGCTTCCGAGACGGTGCGGTCTGAGCTCCGGAGCGGGGCGAGGGGCACCTGGGATCTTTATTTTGGGGGGAGGCGGTTGCCAGCCAGAGTGCGGGAGGGCTGCAGCTTCCTCGCGTTCCGGTCCCACCCCCTGTCGGGGAGGGTCAACCACAGACCCGCAGGGCCTCCCCCGCGCCCCGGGTCCCCCAAGTCCTCGCGGGGTGGTCTGCACCTGTGACCCTGGGCGGGGAGGCACGGCCGCCCACCCTGCGACCCTGCGACCCTGCGACCGTGCGACCGTGCGCGGCGCCCCTGCTGCCCCGAGTCAAGCGCCCAGGACGTTCCTCTAATCGCGGGGTTACCCCTGCCCATCACCGGGGCTTCGCCTTTATGCCATTGCATGTATGATATCAATGTCGGAGCCACCCCAAACCTCTCCCCGAGGACCCAGACCCCGAATCCCTACAGCCTGAACCCTGACCTCTCCAACTGTGCGTCCCACTCACCTCCCTCACCCCGACCTGCCGGAACCGGAACCGAACCCATCTTCTTGCCTCAGCCCTTCTCCTCTTCCCTCTCTGCAACAATCCGCCCTAAAGCCGTTAGGCGGGACGACTAATTTTATTGTAAGTACGTCCCAAATATTGCTCGGGATATGCTAATACTAAAAAATTTATTCGAAATCCAAATTTAACTGGTTGTCCTGTACTTTTATTTGCTAAATCTGGCAACCGTACGACCTCCCTCTCTCTCTGACGCCAGCTGCCTGGCGCTCCAGGACCAGCGCGTGGGTTGAGCGGTCGATCTTGGTCAAGAGATGGCACGCACTGTTTCCAGTGGCCTACATTGCCTTTTTCCCAAGTTGCTCTTTTTTCCTTTGTTTTTTTGTTTGTTTGTTTGTTTGTTTGTTTGTTTTTTGCGCTCCACCACTAAGGTACAACTCAGCCCTTTTTATTTTTATTTTGGGACAGTCTCCTATGTTGCCGTGACTGGCCTCGGACTTGTGATCCTCCTCCCTCAGCCTCCCCAGTGGCTGGGACTACACCTGACCCTGCTCTTACATCTAAGTTGCTGAGGCTGGCCTCAACCCTGTAAATGTCCTGTCTCAGTCTCCCAAGTACTAGGATCATAGGCATGTGCCACCATACCTGGTTTCTTAAATTACTCTTGAAAAACCTTATATTAGCCGGGCGTGGTGGCGCACACCTGTCACCTCAGTTCTTGGGAGTCTGAGATAGAAGGATCACAGGTTCGAGAACAACCTCAGCAACTTAGTGAAACCCTATTTCAAAATAAAAAGGGCTGGGGTGTAGCTTGGAGGGAGAATGCCTCTGGGTTCAGTCAGAAAGGAAGGGAGGGAGGGACGGAGGAAGGGAGGAAGGAAGAAGGGAGGAAGGAAGGAAGGAAGGAAGGAAGGAAGGAAGGAAGGAAGAAGAAAGAAAGAAAAGAAAGAAAGAAAGAAAGAAAGAAAGAAAGAAAGAGAAGAAAGAAAGAGGCCAGGCGTGGTGGCGCACGCTAGTAATCCCAGTACTTTGGGAGGTGGAGACCAGAGGATCCAGGTTCGCGGCCAGCCTCAGCTTTCTCTCTCTCTCTCTCTCTCTCTCTCTCTCTCTCTCTCTACTTAGTGAGACTCCGCAACTTCATGAGACCCGGTTTCAAAATAAAGTATAAAAAGTAGGGCCGGGGGCG